>JBBBDQ010001309.1:1745000-1895000 GCA_037127315.1 Ascarosepion bandense
TATCTATCTATCTATCTATCTATCTATCTATCTATCTCAGTCTGTTTATATCTATCTCAGTAGGTTAATATGTATCTATGTCAGTCTGTTCATGTCGATCTATTCATCTCAGTCAGATAGATAGATGATTATATCTATCTATCTATCTATCTATCTATCTATCTATCTATCTATCTATCTATCTATCTCCGATTATTTAACCCTGTTCATATTGTATTTTTATTTAATCATGTTCATATCTATCTATCTATCTATCTATCTATCTATCTATCTATCTATCTATCTATCTATCTATCTATCTATCTATCTCAGTCTGTTCATATCTATCTCAGTAGGTTAATATGTATCTATGTTCGTCTGTTCATGTCGATCTATTCATCTCAGTCAGATAGGTAGATCATTATATCTATCTATCTATCTATCTTTCTTACCCTAGAAATGGTTTAGATCCAGTAATCTTAAAGAAGTGATGCAGAATCCATGAAAGAAGCAAATACCCATATACTACTTGAAGTGAACACATACTGTTTACCCAGAAGTAAATCAATAAGAATATCCCGTTGCGGGTAATTTTTTCCCTAAGATAAAATGCATGGCTTGCATGAAATCAATTTTTTAGATCTGCCACTAGGAAAGTTGGTTCTCTGTCTCAAGATAGATACTTTTTTCTCGCCCGAAACTATATTACGCATTTATAAATTCACCATTCGTCCGCGCATTGAATTTTGTTGCCACGCCTGGTCTGATGCTTTTGCTATATATTTATTGATTCTTGACAAAATATCAACAACAATCTGCAGTATAATAGCCCCTGACATGACATCTCAGGGTAAATCCTGTTCACTTTGTTCAGTCGTAATTGATCTCGTGAGATATGTTTGCTAACCATTACAGCACGGCAAAGTTCCATTTTTAATTTAAGTCTAAATTTGCCGATGTGCGTTGTGGTGAAGTAGATATCAACTGGGAACGAGTAATTCGGAGAGCTGAGTTCGAATTATGGTTGAAGACATCGCATTCATTTACGCGCAAATACCTTTGGGAAAGATATTAATCCCTGTTTTCTCACTCCAGGTATGGGTTAAATAGCAGAAGAAATTGTATTCTATAGCCTGGGTTAGTAGTTGCAGAAAAGAATGGCAAGCTACAGTGGGAAAATGTTTTGCTCAGTCAGTCATGTCTCAAAAGATACATCATGTATCACATATGACACTTAACTAGTAAAGTTGACAAATGTAAAATATTGACTCAGGTTTAAACCGGACAAGTATAAGCCAATCCATTTTTTACTTTTGACTGAAGAATAAACTTGAAAGTCATTTAATTTTGAATAAATTTGGATGAATAAACCAAATTTTACCTGACGTATTAAACTAACCAATGTTTAATTTTTAACTCGTGTATAAATCGGAATACACTTTTTTTTTTTTAAAACTCAAATAGGATCAGTATGGCAGTGAATGCTAGACAATATCATCAAAGATAAAGGAAAAACTTGAAGCAACTGAAATGTGGTTCTACAGAAGCATACTGGATATAAAATGGGGGATCAGTTCCATATTACAATCAATATATAGACTGACACCTCACTTTGTGGTCACAGCAATATCTATATATTTATATTCTTGAGACCAAAAGCACAAGAATGCATTCCAGGAGATGAGAAGAGTATTAAGTAACAGGACAATTTCGCTAAAAACAAAGAAGAGAGTACTGGATTGCTACGTGCTGTCCATCCTTCAATATGCTAGTGAATGCTGGACAATATCGTCAAAGATGAAGGAAAAACTTGAATCATCTGAAATGTGGTTCTACAGAAGGATGCTGCGAATATCATGAATCGAGCGTGTGAGCAATGATGAGGTCTTAGAAATGATGGAAACAAAAAGGAAATTAATACTGAGCATCAGGAAGAGACAGCTGAAGTTCCTGGGACATGCAATGAGGAAGGAGGGCTTGGAGAATCTGATACTAACAGGCCAGACAGAAGAAAAGGATATAGGGGAAAGCAACGGATAACATATTTGAAGGACCTAATCAGGTGGATGACGGAACGAGGCTTGCATTTTGTAACAGGAGAGGGCGTGCTCAGAGCCACCAGGGATAGGGAAACGTGGAAAGCCATGATCGCCTACGTCCTGAAGGGACAGGGTACATAGAAGAAGAAGAAGGAACAAGAATTACACTGGGGAACACTTTTTTAGTAACTTTGAGTTGCATTAGATATTTTAACTGATTCTGAACGAGTTTTAGGCGCTGATTTCAAATCTGAAATTATTTTTTTCTCTAAAAGCTCTAGCTTGTGTGCAAGTTGATGTTAATAAAATTGTAAAAATGTCAACTTACGTAAACCATGTATAAGCATTTCCACGTCAATATATATAGATAGCTTCTCATATTTTGATAATTCGTATTTTGTTTCAGATCAAACATGACTTCCAAAAATAGATATTATTACAGAAACAAGCCTGATGCCTTCTGCTACATATGCGGATGCTACACACACAATCGTCAGAAGCGTAACATATCCTCGTTCGTCAAGTGTGCCTACAAGGCATATGTTGAAGTTCATCTTGGAGATCAAGACTAGCAATGGGCTCCTCAGGTTGTGTGTCACAATTGTGAGAAAATGCTTCGAGGCTGGACCAAAGGAAAACGCAAAGGTTTGCTTTTGGGTTTCCAATGATTTGGCGCGAACCCACCAACCATGTAACTGACTGTTATTTCTGCATGGTAAAACACAAAGGGTGTTCGGACGAAAAATCTACATAAGATTACGTATTCGAACATTCCCTCAGCTTTTCGGCCTGTTCCGCACTCTGAAGAAGTTCCTGTTCCAGTTTTCAAAGGCTTGCCTTCATTGGACGAAAAAGACATTGGACATGATACAAGCGAACAAGACAGTTGTGACAGTGAATTTGTCAGAAAATTGTTCACAATCGGAGAACTGTTCTTCAGACACTGAACCTTTCCCCCTCCCCAAGCCTCTTCCCCAGGCTGAACTGAATGATTTAGTGCGGGATTTAGGACTTTCAAAGAAAATATCAGGGCTTTTGGCATCAAGATTACAAGGCAGAAGTCTTGTTGATCACTCTGTTAAAGTATCATTTTTCAGAAAGCGTGACCAGCTTTTTGGGACCTTCTTTTCAGAAGACAGACATTTTGTTTACTGCCATGACATCCCAGGGCTTTTCAAAGAACTGGGTGTACCTTACTATAGTCCTGCTGAATGGAGATTCTTTTAGACAGTTCAAAACGCAGTCTAAAGTGTGTTCTTTGACATAATGACAATGTTTATGGAGCCATACCTATGATAATATGAGAAGGGTCATGGACTTATTAAAGTATCATGAGTACAATTGGATTATTTGGGTAGACTTAAAGATGGTCAACTTTCTTCTTGAACAACAGAAAGGTTTCACCAAGTTTCCATGTTTCCTCTGTAAGTGGGACAGCCGAACACGAGACAGACATTGGGTCCAGAGGAACTGACATATTCATGACACCCTTGAAGCAGGCATGTCAAATATCATACAAGACCCAACTGTAAGCAGAGATAAAATCATCGTTCCTCCTCTTTACATCAAATTAGGTTTGATGAAGCAATTTGTCAAGGCACTGGAAACCGAAGGTGAATGCTTCCAACCCATAATCACAGCTTTACCAAGGTTATCAATGAGAAGATCAAAGCAGACGTGTTTGATGGCCCACGGATTCGAACCCTAATTCGTGATGATTAGTGTGTTGCTAAAATGACCGCTTTAGAAAAGGCAGCATGGTTATCTTTTGTGGCAGTCGCTCAGAACTTCCTTGGAAACAATAAGGCGGAGAACTACAGTGAACTTGTGAACAGAATGCACCTCGCTTTTCGTGATCTCGGGTGCAACATGAGCATCAAGCTTCATCTTTTGAACAGCCACCTTGATAAGTTCCCTGACAACCTGGGGGCTGTGAGTGACGAACATGGAGAATGATTCCACCAAGACCTAAAGGTCATGGAAGATCGCTATTAAAGGCGCTGGGACAAAAGTATGATGGCTGACTACTGATGGAGCATTAAACGAGATTGCCCGGATGAAGTGTACATACGCGAAAGTTACAAACGCAAATTCCTAACTGAATAAAATACAGAAACAAATTGATAAGCTATTCCTATAACGAAAAATAAAAAAATAAAAAAACGTCAAATTGCATAAAATCTGTAGCTTGCAGACTAAAACCGACTTCAGATTTGAAATTAACACACTCAAATTGACTATATGAAGATCTTTTTTAAAAATACAACAAAATGAGTGTTCCCCGGTGTTATGCATAATAAAAATCAGGTTTTAACATTAAATAACCAAACAAAGTTCGATAAGTCATTAAATTAACCAACCCATCCAGAGTTGTTTAACAATATTGTAAATTAATCAGGGAATATGTGTTAAAAAACCGGTTCGAAAATGTATTGTTAAATTTCAAATCTTAAGTCAGAATGAAAAAAGCGGAGAAAATAAAGAGAAAAAATAAAACCGGAATCTAGCAACGAGAAAGAGGAAAGAAGAAAATTGGCCTAGAAAAAGAGGAAAAAAGAAAGTTTTCCAAGAGAAAGAGAGAAAAATTGGTTAAGTGAAATAGGAAAAAAGGAAACTGGCCAAAAGAAAGAGAAAGAAAGATAATTAGCCAAGAGAAAAAGAAAAAAGAAACCAGCCAAGAGGAAGAAGATAGAAAAATAGAAGAAAATTAGCCAAGTGAAAAAGAAAAAAGAAACCAGCCAAGAGGAAGAAGAAAGAAAAATAGAAGTAAATTAGCCAAGTGAAAAAGAAAAAAGAAACCAGCCAAGAGGAAGAAGAAAGAAAAATAGAAGAAAATTAGCCAAGTGAAAAAGAAAAAAGAAACCAGCCAAGAGGAGGAAGAAAGAAAAATAGAAGAAAATTAGCCAAGTGAAAAAGAAAAAAGAAACAAGCCAAGAGGAAGAAGAAAGAAAAATAGAAGAAAATTAGCCAAGTGAAAAAGAAAAAAGAAACCAGCCAAGAGGAAGAAGAAAGAAAAATAGAAGAAAATTAGCCAAGTGAAAAAGAAAAAAGAAACCAGCCAAGAGGAAGAAGAAAGAAAAATAGAATAAAATTAGCCAAGTGAAAAAGAAAAAAGAAACCAGCCAAGAGGAAGAAGAAAGAAAAAATAGAAGAAAATTAGCCAAGTGAAAAAGAAAAAAGAAACCAGCCAAGAGGAAGAAGAAAGAAAAATAGAAGAAAATTAGCCAAGTGAAAAAGAAAAAAGAAACCAGCCAAGAGGAAGAAGAAAGAAAAATAGAAGAAAATTAGCCAAGTGAAAAAGAAAAAAGAAACCAGCCAAGAGGAAGAAGAAAGAAAAAATAGAAGAAAATTAGCCAAGTGAAAAAGAAAAAAGAAACCAGCCAAGAGGAAGAAGAAAGAAAAATAGAAGAAAATTAGCCAAGTGAAAAAGAAAAAAGAAACAAGCCAAGAGGAAGAAGAAAGAAAAATAGAAGAAATTAGCCAAGTGAAAAAGAAAAAAGAAACCAGCCAAGAGGAAGAAGAAAGAAAAAATAGAAGAAAATTAGCCAAGTGAAAAAGAAAGAAAGTAACCAGCCAAGAGGAAGAAGAAAGAAAAATAGAAGGAAATTAGCCAAGTGAAAAAGAAAGAAAGAAACCAGCCAAGAGGAAGAAGAAAGAAAAATAGAAGAAAATTAGCCAAGTGAAAAAGAAAGAAAGAAACCAGCCAAGAGGAAGAAGAAAGAAAAATAGAAGAAAATTAGCCAAGTGAAAAAGAAAGAAAGAAACCAGCCAAGAGGAAGAAGAAAGAAAAATAGAAGAAAATTAGCCAAGTGAAAAAGAAAAAAGAAACCAGCCAAGAGGAAGAAGAAAGAAATATAGAAGAAAATTAGCCAAGTGAGAAAGAAAGAAAGAAACCAGCCAAGAGGAAGAAGAAAGAAAAATAGAATAAAATTAGCCAAGTGAAAAAGAAAAAGAAACCAGCCAAGAGGAAGAAGAAAGAAAAAATAGAAGAAAATTAGCCAAGTGAAAAGAAAAAAGAAACAAGCCAAGAGGAAGAAGAAAGAAAAATAGAAGAAAATTAGCCAAGTGAAAAAGAAAAAAAGAAACCAGCCAAGAGGAAGAAGAAAGAAAAATAGAAGAAAATTAGCCAAGTGAAAAAGAAAAAAGAAACCAGCCAAGAGGAAGAAGAAAGAAAAATAGAAGAAAATTAGCCAAGTGAAAAAGAAAAAAGAAACCAGCGAAGAGGAAGACGAAAGAAAAATAGAAGAAAATTAGCCAAGTGAAAAAGAAAAAAGAAACCAGCCAAGAGGAAGAAGAAAGAAAAATAGAAGAAAATTAGCCAAGTGAGAAAGAAAGAAAGAAACCAGCCAAGAGGAAGAAGAAAGAAAAAATAGAAGAAAATTAGCCAAGTGAAAAAGAAAAAAGAAACCAGCCAAGAGGAAGAAGAAAGAAATATAGAAGAAAATTAGCCAAGTGAGAAAGAAAGAAAGAAACCAGCCAAGAGGAAGAAGAAAGAAAAATAGAATAAAATTAGCCAAGTGAAAAAGAAAGAAAGAAACCAGTCAAGAGGAAGAAGAAAGAAAAATAGAAGAAAATTAGCCAAGTGAAAAAGAAAAAAGAAACAAGCCAAGAGGAAGAAGAAAGAAAAATAGAAGAAAATTAGCCAAGTGAAAAAGAAAAAAGAAACCAGCCAAGAGGAAGAAGAAAGAAAAAATAGAAGAAAATTAGCCAAGTGAAAAAGAAAAAAGAAACCAGCCAAGAGGAAGAAGAAAGAAAAATAGAAGAAAATTAGCCAAGTGAAAAAGAAAAAAGAAACCAGCCAAGAGGAAGAAGAAAGAAAAATAGAAGAAAATTAGCCAAGTGAAAAAGAAAAAAGAAACCAGCCAAGAGGAAGAAGAAAGAAAAATAGAAGAAAATTAGCCAAGAGAAAAAGAAAAAAGAAACCAGCCAAGAGGAAGAAGAAAGAAAAATAGAAGAAAATTAGCCAAGAGAAAAAGAAAAAAGAAACCAGCCAAGAGGAAGAAGAAAGAAAAATAGAAGAAAATTAGCCAAGTGAAAAAGAAAAAAGAAACCAGCCAAGAGGAAGAAGAAAGAAAAATAGAAGAAAATTAGCCAAGTGAAAAAGAAAAAAGAAACAAGCCAAGAGGAAGAAGAAAGAAAAATAGAAGAAAATTAGCCAAGTGAAAAAGAAAAAAGAAACCAGCCAAGAGGAAGAAGAAAGAAAAATAGAAGAAAATTAGCCAAGTGAAAAAGAAAAAAGAAACCAGCCAAGAGGAAGAAGAAAGAAAAATAGAAGAAAATTAGCCAAGTGAAAAAGAAAAAAGAAACAAGCCAAGAGGAAGAAGAAAGAAAAATAGAAGAAAATTAGCCAAGTGAAAAAGAAAGAAAGAAACCAGCCAAGAGGAGGAAGAAAGAAAAATAGAAGAAAATTAGCCAAGTGAGAAAGAAAGAAAGAAACCAGCCAAGAGGAAGAAGAAAGAAAAATAGAAGAAAATTAGCCAAGTAAGAAAAAGAAAAAAGAAACCAGCCAAGAGGAAGAAGAAAGAAAAATAGTAGAAAATTAGCCAAGTGAAAAAGAAAAAAGAAACAAGCCAAGAGGAAGAAGAAAGAAAAATAGAAGAAAATTAGCCAAGTGAAAAAGAAAAAAGAAACAAGCCAAGAGGAAGATGAAAGAAAAATAGAAGAAAATTAGCCAAGTGAAAAAGAAAAAAGAAACCAGCCAAGAGGAAGAAGAAAGAAAAATAGAAGAAAATAGCCAAGTGAAAAAGAAAAAAGAAACCAGCCAAGAGGAAGAAGAAAGAAAAATAGAAGAAAATTAGCCAAGTGAAAAAGAAAAAAGTAACCAGCCAAGAGGAAGAAGTAAGAAAAATAGAAGAAAATTAGCCAAGTGAAAAAGAAAGAAAGAAACCAGCCAAGAGGAGGAAGAAAGAAAAATAGAAGAAAATTAGCCAAGTGAAAAAGAAAAAAGAAACCAGCCAAGAGGAAGAAGAAAGAAAAATAGAAGAAAATTAGCCAAGTGAAAAAGAAAAAAGAAACCAGCCAAGAGGAAGAAGAAAGAAAAATAGAAGAAAATTAGCCAAGTGAAAAAGAAAAAAGAAACCAGCCAAGAGGAAGAAGAAAGAAAAATAGAATAAAATTAGCCAAGTGAAACAGAAAAAAGAAACCAGCCAAGAGGAAGAAGAAAGAAAAATAGAAGATAATTAGCCAAGTGAAAAAGAAAAAAGAAACCAGCCAAGAGGAAGAAGAAAGAAAAATAGAAGAAAATTAGCCAAGTGAAAAAGAAAAAAGAAACCAGCCAAGAGGAAGAAGAAAGAAAAATAGAAGAAAATTAGCCAAGTGAAAAAGAAAAAAGAAACCAGCCAAGAGGAAGAAGAAAGAAAAATAGAAGAAAATTAGCCAAGTGAAAAAGAAAAAAGAAACCAGCCAAGAGGAAGAAGAAAGAAAAATAGAAGAAAATTAGCCAAGTGAAAAAGAAAAAAGAAACAAGCCAAGAGGAAGAAGAAAGAAAAATAGAAGAAAATTAGCCAAGTGAAAAAGAAAAAAGAAACCAGCCAAGAGGAAGAAGAAAGAAAAATAGAAGAAAATTAGCCAAGTGAAAAAGAAAGAAAGTAACCAGCCAAGAGGAAGAAGAAAGAAAAATAGAAGGAAATTAGCCAAGTGAAAAAGAAAGAAAGAAACCAGCCAAGAGGAAGAAGAAAGAAAAATAGAAGAAAATTAGCCAAGTGAAAAAGAAAGAAAGAAACCAGCCAAGAGGGAGAAGAAAGAAAAATAGAAGAAAATTAGCCAAGTGAAAAAGAAAAAAGAAACCAGCCAAGAGGAAGAAGAAAGAAAAATAGAAGAAAATTAGCCAAGTGAAAAAGAAAAAAGAAACCAGCCAAGAGGAAGAAGAAAGAAAAATAGAAGAAAATTAGCCAAGTGAAAAAGAAAAAAGAAACCAGCCAAGAGGAAGAAGAAAGAAAAATAGAAGAAAATTAGCCAAGTGAAAAAGAAAAAAGAAACCAGCCAAGAGGAAGAAGAAAGAAAAATAGAAGAAAATTAGCCAAGTGAAAAAGAAAGAAAGAAACCAGCCAAGAGGAAGAAGAAAGAAAAATAGAAGAAAATTAGCCTAGTGAAAAAGAAAGAAAGAAACCAGCCAAGAGGAAGAAGAAAGAAAAATAGAAGAAAATTAGCCAAGTGAAAAAGAAAGAAAGAAACCAGCCAAGAGGAAGAAGAAAGAAAAATAGAAGAAAATTAGCCAAGTGAGAAAGAAAGAAAGAAACCAGCCAAGCGGAAGAAGAAAGAAAAATAGAATAAAATTAGCCAAGTGAAAAAGAAAAAAGAAACAAGCCAAGAGGAAGAAGAAAGAAAAATAGAAGAAAATTAGCCAAGTGAAAAAGAAAAAAGAAACAAGGCAAGAGGAAGAAGAAAGAAAAATAGAAGAAAATTAGCCAAGTGAAAAAGAAAAAAGAAACCAGCCAAGAGGAAGAAGAAAGAAAAATAGAAGAAAATTAGCCAAGAGAAAAAGAAAAAAGAAACCAGCCAAGAGGAAGAAGAAAGAAAAATAGAAGAAAATTAGCCAAGAGAAAAAGAAAAAAGAAACCAGCCAAGAGGAAGAAGAAAGAAAAATAGAAGAAAATTAGCCAAGTGAAAAAGAAAAAAGAAACCAGCCAAGAGGAAGAAGAAAGAAAAATAGAAGAAAATTAGCCAAGTGAGAAAGAAAGAAAGAAACCAGCCAAGAGGAAGAAGAAAGAAAAATAGAAGAAAATTAGCCAAGTGAAAAAGAAAAAAGAAACCAGCCAAGAGGAAGAAGAAAGAAAAATAGTAGAAAATTAGCCAAGTGAAAAAGAAAAAAGAAACAAGCCAAGAGGAAGAAGAAAGAAAAATAGAAGAAAATTAGCCAAGTGAAAAAGAAAAAAGAAACAAGCCAAGAGGAAGATGAAAGAAAAATAGAAGAAAATTAGCCAAGTGAAAAAGAAAAAAGAAACCAGCCAAGAGGAAGAAGAAAGAAAAATAGAAGAAAATTAGCCAAGTGAAAAAGAAAAAAGAAACCAGCCAAGAGGAAGAAGAAAGAAAAATAGAAGAAAATTAGCCAAGTGAAAAAGAAAAAAGAAACCAGCCAAGAGGAAGAAGAAAGAAAAATAGAAGAAAATTAGCCAAGTGAAAAAGAAAAAAGAAACCAGCCAAGAGGAAGAAGAAAGAAAAATAGAAGAAAATTAGCCAAGTGAAAAAGAAAAAAGAAACCAGCCAAGAGGAAGAAGAAAGAAAAATAGAAGAAAATTAGCCAAGTGAAAAAGAAAAAAGAAACCAGCCAAGAGGAAGAAGAAAGAAAAATAGAAGAAAATTAGCCAAGTGAAAAAGAAAAAAGAAACAAGCCAAGAGGAAGAAGAAAGAAAAATAGAAGAAAATTAGCCAAGTGAAAAAGAAAAAAGAAACCAGCCAAGAGGAAGAAGAAAGAAAAATAGAAGAAAATTAGCCAAGTGAAAAAGAAAGAAAGTAACCAGCCAAGAGGAAGAAGAAAGAAAAATAGAAGGAAATTAGCCAAGTGAAAAAGAAAGAAAGAAACCAGCCAAGAGGAAGAAGAAAGAAAAATAGAAGAAAATTAGCCAAGTGAAAAAGAAAGAAAGAAACCAGCCAAGAGGGAGAAGAAAGAAAAATAGAAGAAAATTAGCCAAGTGAAAAAGAAAAAAGAAACCAGCCAAGAGGAAGAAGAAAGAAAAATAGAAGAAAATTAGCCAAGTGAAAAAGAAAAAAGAAACCAGCCAAGAGGAAGAAGAAAGAAAAATAGAAGAAAATTAGCCAAGTGAAAAAGAAAAAAGAAACCAGCCAAGAGGAAGAAGAAAGAAAAATAGAAGAAAATTAGCCAAGTGAAAAAGAAAAAAGAAACCAGCCAAGAGGAAGAAGAAAGAAAAATAGAAGAAAATTAGCCAAGTGAAAAAGAAAGAAAGAAACCAGCCAAGAGGAAGAAGAAAGAAAAATAGAAGAAAATTAGCCTAGTGAAAAAGAAAGAAAGAAACCAGCCAAGAGGAAGAAGAAAGAAAAATAGAAGAAAATTAGCCAAGTGAAAAAGAAAGAAAGAAACCAGCCAAGAGGAAGAAGAAAGAAAAATAGAAGAAAATTAGCCAAGTGAGAAAGAAAGAAAGAAACCAGCCAAGCGGAAGAAGAAAGAAAAATAGAATAAAATTAGCCAAGTGAAAAAGAAAAAAGAAACAAGCCAAGAGGAAGAAGAAAGAAAAATAGAAGAAAATTAGCCAAGTGAAAAAGAAAAAAGAAACAAGGCAAGAGGAAGAAGAAAGAAAAATAGAAGAAAATTAGCCAAGTGAAAAAGAAAAAAGAAACCAGCCAAGAGGAAGAAGAAAGAAAAATAGAAGAAAATTAGCCAAGAGAAAAAGAAAAAAGAAACCAGCCAAGAGGAAGAAGAAAGAAAAATAGAAGAAAATTAGCCAAGAGAAAAAGAAAAAAGAAACCAGCCAAGAGGAAGAAGAAAGAAAAATAGAAGAAAATTAGCCAAGTGAAAAAGAAAAAAGAAACCAGCCAAGAGGAAGAAGAAAGAAAAATAGAAGAAAATTAGCCAAGTGAGAAAGAAAGAAAGAAACCAGCCAAGAGGAAGAAGAAAGAAAAATAGAAGAAAATTAGCCAAGTGAAAAAGAAAAAAGAAACCAGCCAAGAGGAAGAAGAAAGAAAAATAGTAGAAAATTAGCCAAGTGAAAAAGAAAAAAGAAACAAGCCAAGAGGAAGAAGAAAGAAAAATAGAAGAAAATTAGCCAAGTGAAAAAGAAAAAAGAAACAAGCCAAGAGGAAGATGAAAGAAAAATAGAAGAAAATTAGCCAAGTGAAAAAGAAAAAAGAAACCAGCCAAGAGGAAGAAGAAAGAAAAATAGAAGAAAATTAGCCAAGTGAAAAAGAAAAAAGAAACCAGCCAAGAGGAAGAAGAAAGAAAAATAGAAGAAAATTAGCCAAGTGAAAAAGAAAAAAGAAACCAGCCAAGAGGAAGAAGAAAGAAAAATAGAAGAAAATTAGCCAAGTGAAAAAGAAAGAAAGAAACCAGCCAAGAGGAGGAAGAAAGAAAAATAGAAGAAAATTAGCCAAGTGAAAAAGAAAGAAAGAAACCAGCCAAGAGGAAGAAGAAAGAAAAATAGAAGAAAATTAGCCAAGTGAAAAAGAAAAAAGAAACCAGCCAAGAGGAAGAAGAAAGAAAAATAGAAGAAAATTAGCCAAGTGAAAAAGAAAAAAGGAACCAGCCAAGAGGAAGAAGAAAGAAAAATAGAATAAAATTAGCCAAGTGAAAAAGAAAAAAGAAACCAGCCAAGAGGAAGAAGAAAGAAAAATAGAAGAAAATTAGCCAAGTGAAAAAGAAAAAAGAAACCAGCCAAGAGGAAGAAGAAAGAAAAATAGAAGAAAATTAGCCAAGTGAAAAAGAAAAAAGAAACCAGCCAAGAGGAAGAAGAAAGAAAAATAGAAGAAAATTAGCCAAGTGAAAAAGAAAAAAGAAACCAGCCAAGAGGAAGAAGAAAGAAAAATAGAAGAAAATTAGCCAAGTGAAAAAGAAAAAAGAAACCAGCCAAGAGGAAGAAGAAAGAAAAATAGAAGAAAATTAGCCAAGTGAAAAAGAAAAAAGAAACAGGCCAAGAGGAAGAAGAAAGAAAAATAGAAGAAAATTAGCCAAGTGAAAAAGAAAAAAGAAACCAGCCAAGAGGAAGAAGAAAGAAAAATAGAAGAAAATTAGCCAAGTGAAAAAGAAAGAAAGTAACCAGCCAAGAGGAAGAAGAAGAAAATAGAAGGAAATTAGCCAAGAAGTGAGAAAGAAAGAAAGAAACCAGTCAAGAGGAAGAAGAAAGAAAAATGAAGAAAATTAGCCAATTGAAAAAGAAAAGAAAGAAACCAGCCAAGAGGGAGAAGAAAGAAAAATAGAAGAGAAAATTAGACAAGTGAGAAAGAAGAAAGAAACCAGCCAGAGGAAGAAGAAGAAAAATAGAAAATTAGCCAAATTGAAAAAGAAAAAAGAAACCAGCCAAGAGGAAGAAGAAAGAAGAATGAAGAAAATTAGCCAAATTGAAAAGAAACAGCAAGAGGAAGAAGAAGAAAAATAGAAGAAAATTAGCCAAGTGAAAAAGAAAAGAAACCAGCCAAGGAAGAAAATAGAAGAAAATTAGCCAAGTGAAAAGAAAGAAAGAAACCAGCCAAGAGGAAGAAGAAAGAAAAATAGAAGAAAATTAGCCTAGTGAAAAAGAAAGAAAGAAACCAGCAGGAAGAAGAAAGAAAAATAGAAGAAAAATTAGCCAAGTGAAAAAGAGAAAAAGAAACCAGCCAAGAGGAAGAAGAAGAAAAATGAAGAAAATTAGCCAAGTGAAAAAGAAAAAGAAACCAGCCAAGAGGAAGAAGAAAGAAAAATGAATAAAATTAGCCAAGTGAAAAAGAAAAAAGAAACCAGCCAAGAGGAAGAGAAAAAGAAAATAGAAAGAAAAGAATTAGCCAAGTGAAAAGAAAAAAAGAAACAAGGCAAGAGGAAGAAGAAGAAAAATAGAAGAAAATTAGCCAAGTGAAAGAAAAAGAAACCAGCCAGAGGAAGAAGAAGAAAAATAGAAGAAAATTAGCCAAGAAAAAAGAAAAAAAGAAACCAGCCAAGAGGAAGAAGAAAAGAAAAATAGAAGAAAAGTAGCCAAGAAAAAGAAAAAGAAAGCAGCCAAGAGGAAGAAGAAAGAAAAAATAGAAGAAAATTAGCCAAGTGAAAAAGAAAAAAGAAACCAGCCAAGAGGAAGAAGAAAGAAAAATAGAAGAAAATTAGCCAAGTGAAAAAGAAAAAAGAAACCAGCCAAGAGGAAGAAGAAGAAAAATAGAAGAAAATTAACCAAGTGAAAAAGAAAAAGAAACCAACCAAGAGGAAGAAGAAGAAAAATAGAAGAAAATTAGCCAAGTGAAAAAGAAAAGAAACCAGCCAAGAGGAAGAAGAAGAAAAAATGAAGAAAAATTAGCCAAGTGAAAAAGAAAAAAGAAACCAGCCAAGAGGAAGAAGAAAGAAAAATGAGAAGGAATAAATTAGCCAGAGAAAAAGAAAAAAGAAACCAGCCAGAGAGAGAGGAAGAAAGAAAGAAAAATAGAAGAAAATTAGCCAAGTGAAAAAGAAAAAAAGAAACCAGCCAAGAGGAAGAAGAAAGAAAATAGAAGAGAAAATTAGCCAAGAAGTGAAAAGAAAAAACCAGCCAAGAGGAAGAAGAAAGAAAAATAGAAGAAAATTAGCCAAGTGAAAAGAAAGAAAAGCCAGCCAAGAGGAGGAAGAAAGAAAAATAGAAGAAAATTAGCCAAAGTGAAAAAGAAAGAAAGAAACCAGCCAAGGAAGAAGAAAGAAAATAGAAGAAAATTAGCCAAGTGAAAAAGAAAAAAGAAACCAGCCAAGAGGAAGAAGAAGAAAATAGAAGAAAATTAGCCAAGTGAAAAGAAAAAGAAAGAAACCAGCCAAGAGGAAGAAGAAAAGAAAAATGAGAAAATTAGCCAAGTGAAAAAGAAAAAGTAGCCAAGAGGAAGAAGAAAGAAAATAGAAGAAAATTAGCCAAGTGAAAAAGAAAAAGAAACCAGCCAAAGAGGAAGAAGAAAGAAAAATAGAAAATTAGCCAAGTGAAAAGAAAAAGAAACCAGCCAAGAGGAAGAAGAAAGAAAAATAAAAGAAAATTAGCAAGTGAAAAAGAAAAAAGAAACAAGCCAAGATGAAGAAGAAAGAAAAATAGAAGAAAATTAGCCAAAAGAAAAAAGAAAAAAGAAACGATCCAATAGGGAAAAGAAAGAAAAATAGAAGAAAATTAACCAAGAGAAAAAAGAAAAAAAAGAAACAAGCCAAGAGGAAGAAGAAAGAAAATAGAAGAAAATTAGCCAAGTGAAAAAATAAAAAAGATAAATGAAACAAGCCAAGAGAAAAAAGAAAGAAAGAAAGCAGCCAAGAGGAAGAAGAAAGAAAAATAGAAGAAAATTAGCTAGTAGAAAAAAGAACAAAGAAACAAGCCAAGAGGGAAAAGAAAGTAAAATAGAAGTAAGATAGCCAAGAGAAAAAAGAAAAAAAGAAACCAGCCAAGAGGAAGAAGAAAGAAAAATAGAAGAAAATTAGCCAAGTGAAAAAGAAAGAAAGAAACCAGCCAAGAGGAAGAAGAAAGAAAAATAGAAGAAAATTAGCCTAGTGAAAAAGAAAGAAAGAAACCAGCCAAGAAGAAGAAGAAAGAAAAATAGAAGAAAATTAGCCAAGTGAAAAAGAAAGAAAGAAACCAGCCAAGAGGAAGAAGAAAGAAAAATAGAAGAAAATTAGCCAAGTGAGAAAGAAAGAAAGAAACCAGCCAAGAGGAAGAAGAAAGAAAAATAGAATAAAATTAGCCAAGTGAAAAAGAAAAAAGAAACCAGCCAAGAGGAAGAAGAAAGAAAAATAGAAGAAAATTAGCCAAGTGAAAAAGAAAAAAGAAACAAGGCAAGAGGAAGGAGAAAGAAAAATAGAAGAAAATTAGCCAAGTGAAAAAGAAAAAAAGAAACCAGCCAAGAGGAAGAAGAAAGAAAAATAGAAGAAAATTAGCCAAGTGAAAAAGAAAAAAGAAACCAGCCAAGAGGAAGAAGAAAGAAATATAGAAGAAAATTAGCCAAGTGAGAAAGAAAGAAAGAAACCAGCCAAGAGGAAGAAGAAAGAAAAATAGAAGAAAATTAGCCAAGTGAAAAAGAAAAAAGAAACCAGCCAAGAGGAAGAAGAAAGAAAAATAGAATAAAATTAGCCAAGTGAAAAAGAAAAAGAAACCAGCCAAGAGGAAGAAGAAAGAAAAATAGAAGAAAATTAGCCAAGTGAAAAAGAAAAAAGAAACCAGCCAAGAGGAAGAAGAAAGAAAAATAGAAGAAAATTAGCCAAGTGAAAAAGAAAAAAGAAACCAGCCAAGAGGAAGAAGAAAGAAAAATAAAAGAAAATTAGCCAAGTGAAAAAGAAAAAAGAAACCAGCCAAGAGGAAGAAGAAAGAAAAATAGAAGAAAATTAGCCAAGTGAAAAAGAAAAAAGAAACAAGCCAAGAGGAAGAAGAAAGAAAAATAGAAGAAAAATTAGCCAAGTGAAAAAGAAAAAAGAAACCAGCCAAGAGGAAGAAGAAAGAAAAATAGAAGAAAATTAGCCAAGTGAAAAAGAAAGAAAGTAACCAGCCAAGAGGAAGAAGAAAGAAAAATAGAAGGAAATTAGCCAAGTGAAAAAGAAAGAAAGAAACCAGCCAAGAGGAAGAAAAAAGAAAAATAGAAGAAAATTAGCCAAGTGAAAAAGAAAAAAGAAACCAGCCAAGAGGAAGAAGAAAGAAAAATAGAAGAAAATTAGCCAAGTGAAAAAGAAAAAAGAAACCAGCCAAGAGGAAGAAGAAAGAAAAATAGAAGAAAATTAGCCAAGTGAAAAAGAAAAAAGAAACCAGCCAAGAGGAAGAAGAAAGAAAAATAGAAGAAAATTAGCCAAGTGAAAAAGAAAAAAGAAACCAGCCAAGAGGAAGAAGAAAGAAAAATAGAAGAAAATTAGCCAAGTGAAAAAGAAAAAAGAAACAAGCCAAGAGGAAGAAGAAAGAAAAATAGAAGAAAATTAGCCAAGTGAAAAAGAAAAAAGAAACCAGCCAAGAGGAAGAAGAAAGAAAAATAGAAGAAAATTAGCCAAGTGAAAAAGAAAGAAAGTAACCAGCCAAGAGGAAGAAGAAAGAAAAATAGAAGGAAATTAGCCAAGTGAAAAAGAAAGAAAGAAACCAGTCAAGAGGAAGAAGAAAGAAAAATAGAAGAAAATTAGCCAATTGAAAAAGAAAGAAAGAAACCAGCCAAGAGGGAGAAGAAAGAAAAATAGAAGAAAATTAGCCAAGTGAGAAAGAAAGAAAGAAACCAGCCAAGAGGAAGAAGAAAGAAAAATAGAAGAAAATTAGCCAAGTGAAAAAGAAAAAAGAAACCAGCCAAGAGGAAGAAGAAAGAAAAATAGAAGAAAATTAGCCAAGTGAAAAAGAAAAAAGAAACCAGCCAAGAGGAAGAAGAAAGAAAAATAGAAGAAAATTAGCCAAGTGAAAAAGAAAAAAGAAACCAGCCAAGAGGAAGAAGAAAGAAAAATAGAAGAAAATTAGCCAAGTGAAAAAGAAAGAAAGAAACCAGCCAAGAGGAAGAAGAAAGAAAAATAGAAGAAAATTAGCCTAGTGAAAAAGAAAGAAAGAAACCAGCCAAGAAGAAGAAGAAAGAAAAATAGAAGAAAATTAGCCAAGTGAAAAAGAAAGAAAGAAACCAGCCAAGAGGAAGAAGAAAGAAAAATAGAATAAAATTAGCCAAGTGAAAAAGAAAAAAGAAACCAGCCAAGAGGAAGAAGAAAGAAAAATAGAAGAAAATTAGCCAAGTGAAAAAGAAAAAAAGAAACAAGGCAAGAGGAAGAAGAAAGAAAAATAGAAGAAAATTAGCCAAGTGAAAAAGAAAAAAGAAACCAGCCAAGAGGAAGAAGAAAGAAAAATAGAAGAAAATTAGCCAAGTGAAAAAGAAAAAAGAAACCAGCCAAGAGGAAGAAGAAAGAAATATAGAACAAAATTAGCCAAGTGAGAAAGAAAGAAAGAAACCAGCCAAGAGGAAGAAGAAAGAAAAATAGAAGAAAATTAGCCAAGTGAAAAAGAAAAAAGAAACCAGCCAAGAGGAAGAAGAAAGAAAAATAGAATAAAATTAGCCAAGTGAAAAAGAAAAAAGAAACCAGCCAAGAGGAAGAAGAAAGAAAAATAGAAGAAAATTAGCCAAGTGAAAAAGAAAAAAGAAACCAGCCAAGAGGAAGAAGAAAGAAAAATAGAAGAAAATTAGCCAAGTGAAAAAGAAAAAAGAAACCAGCCAAGAGGAAGAAGAAAGAAAAATAAAAGAAAATTAGCCAAGTGAAAAAGATAAAAGAAACCAGCCAAGAGGAAGAAGAAAGAAAAATAGAAGAAAATTAGCCAAGTGAAAAAGAAAAAAGAAACCAGCCAAGAGGAAGAAGAAAGAAAAATAGAAGAAAATTAGCCAAGTGAAAAAGAAAAAAGAAACAAGCCAAGAGGAAGAAGAAAGAAAAATAGAAGAAAAATTAGCCAAGTGAAAAAGAAAAAAGAAACCAGCCAAGAGGAAGAAGAAAGAAAAATAGAAGAAAATTAGCCAAGTGAAAAAGAAAGAAAGTAACCAGCCAAGAGGAAGAAGAAAGAAAAATAGAAGGAAATTAGCCAAGTGAAAAAGAAAGAAAGAAACCAGCCAAGAGGAAGAAGAAAGAAAAATAGAAGAAAATTAGCCAAGTGAAAAAGAAAGAAAGAAACCAGCCAAGAGGAAGAAGAAAGAAAAATAGAAGAAAATTAGCCAAGTGAAAAAGAAAGAAAGAAACCAGCCAAGAGGGAGAAGAAAGAAAAATAGAAGAAAATTAGCCAAGTGAGAAAGAAAGAAAGAAACCAGCCAAGAGGAAGAAGAAAGAAAAATAGAAGAAAATTAGCCAAGTGAAAAAGAAAAAAGAAACCAGCCAAGAGGAAGAAGAAAGAAAAATAGAAGAAAATTAGCCAAGTGAAAAAGAAAAAAGAAACCAGCCAAGAGGAAGAAGAAAGAAAAATAGAAGAAAATTAGCCAAGTGAAAAAGAAAAAAGAAACCAGCCAAGAGGAAGAAGAAAGAAAAATAGAAGAAAATTAGCCAAGTGAAAAAGAAAGAAAGAAACCAGCCAAGAGGAAGAAGAAAGAAAAATAGAAGAAAATTAGCCTAGTGAAAAAGAAAGAAAGAAACCAGCCAAGAGGAAGAAGAAAGAAAAATAAAAGAAAATTAGCCAAGTGAAAAAGAAAGAAAGAAACCAGCCAAGAGGAAGAAGAAAGTAAAATAGAAGAAAATTAGCCAAGTGAGAAAGAAAGCAAGAAACCAGCCAAGAGGAAAGAAGAAAGAAAAATAGAATAAAATTAGCCAAGTGAAAAAAGAAAAAGAAACCAGCCAAGAGGAAGAAAGAAGAAAAATAGAAGAAAATTAGCCAAGTGAAAAAGAAAAAAGAAACAAGGCAAGAGGAAGAAGAAGAAAAATAGAAGAAAATTAGCCAAGTGAAAAAGAAAAAGAAACCAGCCAAGAGGAAGAAGAAAGAAAAATGAAGAAAATTAGCCAAGAGAAAAAGAAAAAGAAACCAGCCAAGAGGAAGAAGAAAGAAAAATAGAAGAAAATTAGCCAAGAGAAAAAGAAAAAAAGAAACCAGCCAAGAAGAAGAAGAAAAATAGAAGAAAATTAGCCAAGTGAAAAGAAAAAAGAAACCAGCCAAGAGGAAGAAGAAAGAAAAATGAAGAAAATTAGCCAAGTGAAAAAGAAAAAAGAAACAAGCCAAGAGGAAGAAGAAAGAAAAATGAGAAAATTAGCCAAGTGAAAAAGAAAAAAGAAACCAGCCAAGAGGAAGAGAAGAAAGAAAAATGAAGAAAAATTAGCCAGTGAAAAAGAAAAAAAGAAACCAGCTTCAAGAGGAAAGAAGAAAGAAAAATAGAAAATTAGCCAAGTGAAAAAAGAAAGAAGAAACCAGCTAGAGGAAGAAAGAAAAATAGAAGAAAATTAGCCAAGTGAGAAAGAAAGAAAGAAACCAGCCAAGAGGAAGAAGAAAGAAAAATAGAAGAAAATTAGCCAAGTGAAAAAGAAAAAAAGAAACCAGCCAAAGAGGAAGAAGAAAGAAAAATGAAGAAAATTAGCCAAGTGAAAAAGAAAGAAAGAAACCAGCCAAGAGGAAGAAAAGAAAGAAAATAGAAAGAAAATTAATAGTAGAAAGAAAAGAAAAGAAACCAGCCAAGAGGAAGAAGAAGAAAAATAGAGATAAATTAGCCAAGTGAAAAAAGAAAAAAGAAACCAGCCAAGAGGAAGAAGAAGAAAAAATAGAAGAAAATTAGCCAAGTGAAAAAGAAAAAAGAAACAAGACAGAAGGAAAGAAAGAAAAATAGAAGAAAATTAGCCAAGTGAAAAAGAAAAAGAAACCAGCCAAGAGGAAGAAGAAAGAAAAATAGAAGAAAATTAGCCAAGAGAAAAAAGAAAAAAGAAACCAGCCAAGAGGAAGAAGAAAAATAAGAAGAAAATTAGCCAAGAGAAAAAAGAAAAAAAGAAACCAGCCAAGAGGAAGAAGAAAGAAAAATAGAAGAAAATTAGCCAAGTGAAAAGAAAGAAAGTAACCAGCCAAGAGGAAGAAGAAAGAAAAATAGAAGGAAATTAGCCAAGTGAAAAAGAAAGAAAGAAAACCAGCCAAGAGGAAAAGAGAAAGAAAGAAAAATAGAAGAAAATTAGCCAAGTGAAAAGAAGAAAGAAACCAGCCAAGAGGAAGAAGAAAGAAAAATAGAAGAAAATTAGCCAAGTGAAAAAGAAAGAAAGAAACCAGCCAAGAGGAGAAGAAAGAAAAAATAGAAGAAAATTAGCCAAGTGAGAAAGAAAGAAAGAAACCAGCCAAGAGGAAGAAGAAAGAAAAATGAAGAAAATTAGCCAAGTGAAAAAGAAAAAGAAACCAGCCAAGAGGAAGAAGAAAGAAAAATAGAGAAAATTAGCCAAGTGAAAAAGAAAAAAGAGAAACCAGCCCAAGAGGAAGAAGAAAGAAAAATAGAAGAAAATTAGCCAGAGTGAGAAAGAAAAACCAGCCAAGAGGAAGAAGAAAGAAAAATAGAAGAAAATTAGCCAAGTGAAAAAGAGAAAGAAAGAAACCAGCCAAGAGGAAGAAGAAAGAAAAATAGAAAGAAAATTAGCCTAGTGAAAAAGAAAGAAGAAACCAGCCAAGAGGAAAGAAGAAAGAAAAATAAAAGAAAATTAGCCAAGTGAAAAAGAAAGAAAGAAACCAGCCAAGAGGAAGAAGAAAGTAAAATAGAAGAAAATTAGCCAAGTGAGAAAGAAGCAAGAAACCAGCCAAGAGGAAGAAAGAAGAAAAATAGAATAAAATTAGCCAAGTGAAAAAGAAAAAAGAAACAGCCAAGAGGAAGAAGAAGAAAAATGAAGAAAATTAGCCAAGTGAAAAAGAAAAAGAAACAAGGCAAGAGGAAGAAGAAAGAAAAATAGAAGAAAATTAGCCAAGTGAAAAAGAAAAAGAAACCAGCCAAGAGGAAGAAGAAGAAAAATAGAAGAAAATTAGCCAAGAGAAAAAAGAAAAAAGAAACCAGCCAAAGAGGAAGAAGAAAGAAAAATAGAAGAAAATTAGCCAAAGAAAAAAGAAAAAAGAAACCAGCCAAGAAGAAGAAGAAAAGAAAAAATAGAAGAAAATTAGCCAAGTGAAAAAGAAAAAGAAACCAGCCAAGAGGAAGAAAGAAAGAAAAATGAAGAAAATTAGCCAAGTGAAAAAGAAAAAAAGAAACAAGCCAAGAGGAAGAAGAAAAGAAAATAGAAGAAAATTAGCCAAGTGAAAAAGAAAAAGAAACCAGCCAAGAGGAAGAAGAAAGAAAAATAGAAGAAAATTAGCCAAGTGAAAAAGAAAAAAGAGAAACCAGCCAAGAGGAAAGAAGAAAGAAAAATAGAAGAAAATTAGCCAGAGTGAAAAGAAAGAAAGAAACCAGCCAAGAGGAAGAAGAAAAATGAAGAAAATTAGCCAAGTGAGAAAAGAAGAAAGAAGGAAACCAGCCAAGAGGAAGAAGAAAGAAAAATGAAGAAAATTAGCCAAGTGAAAAAGAAAAAGAAACCAGCCAAGAGAAGAAAGAAAGAAAAATAGAAGAAAATTAGCCAAGTGAAAAAGAAAGAAAGAAACCAGCCAAGAGGAAGAAGAAGAAAAAATGAAGAAAATTAGCCAAGTGAGAAAGAAAGAAAGAAACCAGCCAAAGGAGAGAAGAAAGAAAAATAGAATAAAATTAGCCAAGTGAAAAAGAAAAAAGAAACCAGCCAAGAGGAAGAAGAAGAAAAATAGAAGAAAATTAGCCAAGTGAAAAAGAAAAAAGAAACAAGGCAAGAGGAAGAAGAAAGAAAAATGAAGAAAAATTAGCCAAGTAAGAAAGAAAAAAGAAACCAGCCAAGAGGAAGAAGAAAGAAAAATAGAAGAAAATTAGCCAAGAGAAAAAGAAAAAAGAAACCAGCCAAGAGGAAGAAGAAGAAAAATAGAAAGAAAATTAGCCAAGAGAAAAAGAAAAAAGAAACCAGCCAAGAGGAAGAAGAAAAGAAAAATAAGAAGAAAATTAGCCAAGTGAAAAAGAAAAAAAGAAACCAGCCAAGAGGAAGAAGAAGAAAAAATAGAAGAAAATTAGCCAAGTGAGAAAAGAAAAAAGAAACAAGCCAAGAGGAAGAAGAAAGAAAAATAGAAAGAAAATTAGCCAAGTGAAAAAGAAAAAAAGAAACCAGCCAAGAGGAAGAAGAAAGAAAAATGAAGAAAATTAGCCAAGTGAAAAAGAAAAAAAGAAACCAGCCAAGAGGAAGAAGAAAGAAAGAAATAGAAGAAAATTAGCCAAGTGAGAAAAGAAAAAGAAACCAGCCAAGAGGAAGAAAGAAAGAAAAATAGAAGAAAATTAGCCAAGTGAAAAAGAAAAAAAGAAACCAGCCAAGAGGAAGAAAGAAGAAAAAATAGAAGAAAATTAGCCAAGAGAAAAAGAAAAAGAAACCAGCCAAGAGGAAGAAGAAAGAAAAATGAAGAAAATTGGCAAATGAAAAAAGAAAAAAGAAACCAGCCAAGAGGAAGAAGAAAGAAAAATAGAAGAAAATTAGCCAAGTGAGAAAAGAAAAAGAAACCAGCCAGAGGAAGAAGAAGAAAAATAGAAGAAAATTAGCCAAGTGAAAAAGAAAGAAAGAAACCAGCCAAAGAGGAGGAAGAAAGAAAAATAGAAGAAAATTAGCCAAGTGAAAAGAAAAGAAAGAAACCAGCCAAGAGGAAGAAGAAAGAAAAATAGAAGAAAATTAGCCAAGTGAAAAAGAAAAAAGAAACCAGCCCAAGAGGAAGAAGAAGAAAGAAAAATATAGAGAAAATTAGCCAAGTGAAAAGAAAAAGAAACCAGCCAAGAGGGAAGAAGAAAGAAAAATAGAATAAAATTAGCCAAGTGAAAAAGAAAAAAAAGAAACCAGCCAAGAGGAAGAAGAAAGAAAATAGAAGAAAATTAGCCAAGTGAAAAAGAAAAAAGAAACCAGCCAAGAGGAAGAAGAAAGAAAAATAGAGAAAATTAATAAATTGAAAAAGAAAAAAGAAACCAGCCAAAGAGGAAGAAAGAAAGAAAAATAAAGAAAATTAACTTCAGTGAAAAAAGAAAAGAAATAAGCCAAGAGGAAGAAAGAAAGAAAAATAGAAGAAAATTAGCCAAGTGAAAAAGAAAAAGAAACCAATGAGAGGAAGAAGAAAGAAAAATAGAGAAGAAAATTAGCCAAGTGAAAAAGAAAAAAGAAACAAGCCAAGAGGAAGAAGAAAAGAAAAATAGAAGAAAAATTAATGAAATGAAAAAGAAAAAAAGAAACCAATAGAGAAGAAGAAGAAAAATGAAAGAAAAATTAGCCAAGTGAAAAAGAAAGAAAGTAACCAGCCAAGAGGAAGAAGAAAGAAAAATAGAAGGAAATTAGCCAAGTGAAAAAGAAAGAAAGAAACCAGCCAAGAGGAAGAAGAAAGAAAAATAGAAGAAAATTAGCCAAGTGAAAAAGAAAGAAAGAAACCAGCCAAGAGGAAGAAGAAAGAAAAATAGAAGAAAATTAGCCAAGTGAAAAAGAAAGAAAGAAACCAGCCAAGAGGGAGAAGAAAGAAAAATAGAAGAAAATTAGCCAAGTGAGAAAGAAAGAAAGAAACCAGCCAAGAGGAAGAAGAAAGAAAAATAGAAGAAAATTAGTCAAGTGAAAAAGAAAAAAGAAACCAGCCAAGAGGAAGAAGAAAGAAAAATAGAAGAAAATTAGCCAAGTGAAAAAGAAAAAAGAAACCAGCCAAGAGGAAGAAGAAAGAAAAATAGAAGAAAATTAGCCAAGTGAAAAAGAAAAAAGAAACCAGCCAAGAGGAAGAAGAAAGAAAAATAGAAGAAAATTAGCCAAGTGAAAAAGAAAGAAAGAAACCAGCCAAGAGGAAGAAGAAAGAAAAATAGAAGAAAATTAGCCTAGTGAAAAAGAAAGAAAGAAACCAGCCAAGAGGAAGAAGAAAGAAAAATAGAAGAAAATTAGCCAAGTGAAAAAGAAAGAAAGAAACCAGCCAAGAGGAAGAAGAAAGTAAAATAGAAGAAAATTAGCCAAGTGAGAAAGAAAGCAAGAAACCAGCCAAGAGGAAGAAGAAAGAAAAATAGAATAAAATTAGCCAAGTGAAAAAGAAAAAAGAAACCAGCCAAGAGGAAGAAGAAAGAAAAATAGAAGAAAATTAGCCAAGTGAAAAAGAAAAAAGAAACAAGGCAAGTGGAAGAAGAAAGAAAAATGAAGAGAAAATTAGCCAAGTGAAAAAGAAAAAAGAAACCAGCCAAGAGGAAGAAGAAAGAAAAATAGAAGAAAATTAGCCAAGAGAAAAAAGAAAAAGAAACCAGCCAAGAGGAAAGAAGAAAGAAAAATAGAAGAAAATTAGCCAAGAGAAAAAGAAAAAAGAAACCAGCCAAGAAGAAGAAGAAAGAAAAATAGAAGAAAATTAGCCAAGTGAAAAAGAAAAAAAGAAACCAGCCAAGAGGAAGAAGAAAGAAAAATAGAAGAAAAATTAGCCAAGTGAAAAAGAAAAAAAGAAACAAGCCAAGAGGAAGAAGAAAGAAAAATAGAAGAAAATTAGTCAAGTGAAAAAGAAAAAAGAAACCAGCCAAGAGGAAGAAGAAAGAAAAATAGAAGAAAATTAGCCAAGTGAAAAAGAAAAAAGAAACCAGCCAAGAGGAAGAAGAAAGAAAAATAGAATAAAATTAGCCAAGTGAAAAAGAAAAAAGAAACCAGCCAAGAGGAAGAAGAAGAAAAATAGAAGAAAATTAGCCAAGTGAAAAAGAAAAAAGAAACCAGCCAAGAGGAAGAAGAAAGAAAAATGAAGAGAAAATTAGCCAAGTGAAAAAGAAAAAAGAAACCAACCAAGAGGAAGAAGAAAGAAAAATAAAAGAAAATTAGCCAAGTGAAAAAGAAAAAAAGAAACCAGCCAAGAGGGAAGAAGAAAGAAAAATAGAAGAAAATTAGCCAAGTGAAAAAGAAAAAGAAATAAGCCAAAGAGGAAGAAGAAAGAAAAATGAAGAAAATTAGCCAAGTGAAAAGAAAAAAAGAAACAAGCCAAGAGGAAGAAGAAAGAAAAATAGAAGAAAAATTAGCCAAGTGAAAAAGAAAAAAGAAACCAGCCAAGAGGAAGAAGAAAGAAAAATAGAAGAAAATTAGCCAAGTGAAAAAGAAAGAAAGTAACCAGCCAAGAGGAAGAAGAAAGAAAAATGAAAGGAAATTAGCCAAGTGAAAAAGAAAGAAAGAAACCAGCCAAGAGGAAGAAGAAAGAAAAATAGAGAAAATTAGCCAAGTGAAAAAGAAAAGAAAGAAACCAGCCAAGAGAAAGAAGAGAAAAATAGAAGAAAATTAGCCAAGTGAAAAAGAAAGAAAGAAACCAGCCAAGAGGGAGAAGAAGAAAAATGAAAGAATTAGCCAAGTGAGAAAGAAAGAAAGAAACCAGCCAAGAGGAAGAAGAAGAAAGAAAAATAGAAGAAAATTAGCCAAGTGAAAAGAAAAAAAGAAACCAGCCAAGAGGAAGAAGAAGAAAATAGAAGAAAATTAGCCAAGTGAAAAGAAAAAAAGAAACCAGCCAAGAGGAAGAAGAAAGAAAAATAGAAGAAAATTAGCCAAGTGAAAAAGAAAAAAAGAAACCAGCCAAGAGGAAGAAGAAAGAAAAATAGAAGAAAATTAGCCAAGTGAAAAAGAAAGAAAGAAACCAGCCAAGAGGAAGAAGAAAGAAAAATAGAAGAAAATTAGCCTAGTGAAAAAGAAAGAAAGAAACCAGCCAAGAGGAAGAAGAAAGAAAAATAGAAGAAAATTAGCCAAGTGAAAAAGAAAGAAAGAAACCAGCCAAGAGGAAGAAGAAAGTAAAATAGAAGAAAATTAGCAAGAGTGAGAAGAAAGCAAGAGAAACCAGCCAAGAGGAAGAAGAAAGAAAAATAGAATAAAATTAGCCAAGTGAAAAAGAAAAAAAAGAAACCAGCCAGAGGAAGAAGAAAGAAAAATAGAAGAAAAATTAGCATGAAGTGAAAAAGAAAAAAAGAAACAGGCAAGAGGAAGAAGAAGAAAAAATGAAGAAAATTAGCCAAGTGAAAAAGAAAAAAGAAACCAGCCAAGAGGAAGAAGAAAATGAAGAAAATTAGCCAAGAGAAAAGAAAAAAGAAACCAGCCAAGAGGAAGAAGAAAGAAAAATAGAAGAAAATTAGCCAAGAGAAAAAAGAAAAAGAAACCAGCAAGAAGAAGAAAGAAAAATAGAAAGAGAAAATTAGCCAAGTGAAAAAGAAAAAAGAAACCAGCCAAGAGGAAGAAGAAAGAAAAATAGAAGAAAATTAGCCAAGTGAAAAAGAAAAAAGAAACAAGCCAAGAGGAAGAAGAAGAAAAATAGAAGAAAATTAGCCAAGTGAAAAAGAAAAAAGAAACCAGCCAAAGAGGAAGAAAGAAAGAAAAATAGAAGAAAATTAGCCAAGTGAAAAAGAAAAAAAGAAACCAGCCAAGAGGAAGAAGAAGAAAAATAGAGAGAAAATTAGCCAGAGTGAAAAAGAAAGAAAGAAACCAGCCAAGAGGAAGAAAGAAAAATGAGAAAATTAGCCAAGTGAGAAAGAAAAAGAAAAAGAAACCAGCCAAGAGGAAGAAGAAGAAAAATAGAAGAAAATTAGCCAAGTGAAAAAGAAAAAAGAAACCAGCCAAGAGGAAGAAGAAAATAGAAGAAAATTAGCCAAGTGAAAAAGAAAAGAAACAAGCCAAGAGGAAGAAGAGAAAGAAAAATAGAAGAAAATTAGCCAGAAGTGAAAAAGAAAAAAGAAACAAGCCAAGAGGAAGAGAAAGAAAAATAGAAGAAAATTAGCCAAGTGAAAAAGAAAAAGAAACCAGCCAAGAGGAAGAAGAAAGAAAAATAGAAGAAAATTAGCCAGAGTGAAAAGAAAAAAGAGAAACCAGCCAAGAGGAAGAAGAAAGAAAAATAGAAGAAAAATTAGCCAAAAGAAAAAAGAAACAAGCCAAGAGGGAAAAGAAAGAAAAATAGAAGTAAGTTAGCCAAGAGAAAAATGAAAAAAGAAACAAGCCAAGATGAAGAAGAAAGAAAAATAGAAGAAAATTAGCCAAAAGAAAAAAGAAAAAAGAAACGATCCAATAGGGAAAAGAAAGAAAAATAGAAGAAAATTAACCAAGAGAAAAAAAGAAAAAAAAGAAACAAGCCAAGAGGAAGAAGAAAGAAAATAGAAGAAAATTAGCCAAGTGAAAAAATAAAAAAGATAAATGAAACAAGCCAAGAGAAAAAAAGAAAGAAAGAAAGCAGCCAAGAGGAAGAAGAAAGAAAAATAGAAGAAAATTAGCTAGTAGAAAAAAGAACAAAGAAACAAGCCAAGAGGAAAAGAAAGTAAAATAGAAGTAAAGATAGCCAAGGAGAAAAAGAAAAAGAAACCAGCCAAGGAAAGGAAAGAAGAAAAGAAAAAGCCAGAAGAAAATTAACAGAGTGAAAAAGAAAGAAAGAAACCAGCCAAGAGGAAGAAAAGAAAGAAATATAGAAGAAAAATTAGCCTGATGAAAAAGAGAAAAGAAAAGAAACCAGCCAAGAAGAAAGAAAAGAAAGAAAAATGAAGAAAATTAGCCAGAAGAGTGAAAAGAAAGAAAAGAAACCAGCCAAGAGGAAGAAAGAAAGAAAAAATAGAAGAAAATTAGCCAAGTGAGAAAGAAAGAAAGAAACCAGCCAAGAGGAAGAAGAAAGAAAAAATGAAGATAAATTAATAGTGAAAAGAAAAAAGAAACCAGCCAAGAGGAAGAAGAAAGAAAAATAGAAAATTAGCCAAGTGAAAAGAAAAAGAAACAAGGCAAGAGGAAGGAGAAAGAAAAAATAGAAAATTAGCCAAGTGAAAAGAAAAAGAACCAGCCAAGAAGGAGAGAAAGAAAAAGAAAAATAGAAGAAAATTAGCCAGTGAAAAAAAAAACTAGCCAAGAGGAAGAAAGAAATATAGAAGAAAATTAGCCAAGTGAGAAAGAGAAAGAAGAAACAGCCAAGAGGAAGAAGAAGAAGCAGAAGAAAGTAAGCCAAGTGAAAGAAAGAAACCAGCCAGAGGAAGAAGAAAGAAAAATAGAATAAATTCTTAGTGAAAAGAAAAGAAACCAGCCAGAAGGAAAAGAAGAAAATGAAGATGTGAGGTAGAAAAAGAAAAAGCCAGCCAAGAGGAAGAAGAAAGAAAAATGAAAAGAGTAGCCAAGTAGAAAAAGAAAAAAAGAAACCAATAAGAGGAAGAAGAAAAGAAAAATAAAGAAAAATTGGCAAGTGAAAAGAAAAAAGAAAACCAGCAAGAGGAAGAAGAAAGAAAAATGAAGAAAATTAGCCAAGTGAAAAAGAAAAAAGAAACCAGCCAAGAGGAAGAAGAAAGAAAAATGAAGAAAATTAGCCAAATTAAGAAAGAAAAAACAAACTGAGGAAGAAAGAAAGAAAAAATAGAGAAAAAATTGGCAAGTGAAAAAGAAAAAAGAAACCAGCCAGAGGAAGAAGAAAGAAAAAATGAAGAAAATTAGCCAAGTGAAAAGAAAGAAAATTAACCAGCAAGAGGAAGAAGAAAGAAAAATAGAAGAGAAATTAGCCAGAGTGAAAAGAAAACCAGCCAGAAGAGGAAGAAGAAGAAAATAGAAGAAAATTAGCCAAGTAGAAAAAGAAAACCAGCCAAGAGGAAGAAGAAAAATGAAGAAAATTAGCCAAGTGAAAAGAAGAAAACCAGCCAAGAGGAGAAGAAAGAAAAATTAGAAGAAAATTAGCCAAGTGAGAAGAAAGAAAACCAGCAAGAGGAAGAAGAAAAGAAAAATAGAAAGAAAATTAGCCAAGTGAAAGAAAAGAAACCAGCCAAGAGGAAGAAAGAAAATAGAAAGCATTAGCCAAGTGAAAAAGAAAAGAAGCCAGCCAAAGGAAAGAAGAAGAAAAATGAAGAAAATTAGCCAAGTGAAAAAGAAAAGAAACCAACCAAGGAAGAGAAGAAAGAAAAAATAGAAGAAAATTAGCCAAGTGAAAAAGAAAGAAAGAAAACCAGCCAAGAGAAGGAAGAAAGAAAGAAAACAGAAGAAAATTAACTAGTGAAAAAGAAAAGAAAGCAATAAGGAAGAAGAAAGAAAAATAAAAAGAAAATTAACCAAGTGAAAAAGAAAGAAAAGAAATAAACCAGAGGAAGAAGAAAGTAAAATAGAAGAAAATTAGCCAAGTGAGAAAGAAAGCAAGAAACCAGCCAAAGGAAGAAGAAGAAAAAATAGAATAAAATTAGCCAAGTGAAAAAAGAAAAAAAGAAACCAATAGAGGAAGAAGAAAGAAAATGAAGAAAATTAGCCAAGTGAAAAAAAGAAAAAAAGAAACAAGGCAAGAGGAAGAAGAAAGAAAAATGAAGAAAATTAGCCAGAGTGAAAAAGAAAAAGAAACCAATGAGGAAGAAGAAAGAAAAATAGAAGAAAATTAGCCAAGAGAAAAGAAAAAGAAACCAGCCAAGAGGAAGAAGAAGAAAAATGAAGAAAAATTAGCCAAGAGAAAAAGAAAAAAGAAAACCAGCCAAGAAGAAGAAGAAAGAAAAATAGAAGAAAATTAGCCAAGTGAAAAAGAAAAAAAGAAACCAGCCAAGAGGAAGAAGAAAGAAAAATAGAAAGAAAATTAGCCAAGTGAAAAAGAAAAAAGAGCAAGCCAGAGAGAAAGAAAAATAGAAAGAAAATTAGCCAAGTAGAAAAAGAAAAAAACCAGCCAAAGGAAGAAAGAAAGAAAAATAGAAAACCAGCCAGAGTGAAAAAGAAAAAGAAACCAGCCAGAGGAAGAAAGAAAGAAAAATAGAAAGAAAGCAAGAAAAAGAAAGAAAGCAGCCAGAGGAAAGAAAGAAAAATGAAAGAAAGGTAGCCAGAGTGAGAAAGAAAGAAAGAAACCAGCCAAAGGAAAGAAAGAAAAAATGAAAGAAATCGAGAGTAAGAAAAGAAAAAGAAACCAGCCAAGAGGAAGAAAGAAAGAAAAATAGAAGAAAATTAGCCAAGTGAAAAGAAAGAAAGAAACCAGCCAAGAGGAAGAAAGAAAGAAAAATAGAAAGAAAATTAGCCAAGTAGAGAAAGAAAGAAAGAAACCAGCCAAGAGGAAGAAGAAAGAAAAATAGAATAAAATTAGCCAAGTGAAAAAGAAAAAAGAAACCAGCCAAGAGGAAGAAGAAAGAAAAATAGAAGAAAATTAGCCAAGTGAAAAAGAAAAAACAAGGCAAGAGGAAGAAGAAAGAAAAATAGAAGAAAATTAGCCAAGTGAAAAAGAAAAACCAGCCACAGAGGAAGAAGAAGAAAAATAGAAAGAAAATTAGCCAAGAGAAAAAGAAAAAAGAAACCAGCCAAGAGGAAGAAGAAAGAAAAATAGAAAGAAAATTAGCCAAGAGAAAAAGAAAAAGAAACCAGCCAAGAGGAAGAAGAAGAAAAAATAGAAGAAAATTAATGAAGTGAAAAAGAAAAAGAAACCAGCCAAGAGGAAGAAGAAAGAAAAATAGAAGAAAATTAGCCAAGTGAAAAGAAAAAGCAAACCAAGAGGAAGAAAGAAAGAAAAAAATGAAGAAAATTAGCCAAGTGAAAAAGAAAAAAGAAACCAGCCAAGAGGAAGAAGAAAGAAAATAGAAGAAAATTAGCCAAGTGAAAAAGAAAAAGAAACCAGCCAAGAGGAAAGAAGAAAGAAAAATGAAAGAAAAATTAGCCAAGTGAAAAAGAAAAAAGAAACCAGCCAAGAGGAAGAGAAGAAGAAAAATAGAAGAAAAATTATTAGTGAAAAGAAAAAAAGAAAACAAAGCCAGAGGAAAGAAGAAAGAAAAATAGAAGAAAATTAGCCAAGAGAAAAAGAAAAAAGAAACCAGCCAAGAGGAAGAAGAAAGAAAAATAGAAGAAAAATTAGCCAAGTGAAAAAAGAAAAGAAAGCTGACAAGAGGAAAGAAGAAAGAAAAATAGAAAGAAAATTAGCCAAGTGAAAAGAAAAAAAGAAACCAGCCAAAGAGGAAGAAGAAAAGAAAAAATAAGAAAGAAAATTAGCGAAGTGAAAAAGAAGAAAGAAACCAGCCAAGGAGGAAGAAAAGAAAAATAAGAAGAAAATTAGCCAAGTGAAAAGAAAGAAAGAAACCAGCCAAGAGGAAGAAGAAAGAAAAATAGAAATAGCCAAGTGAAAAAGAAAAAAGAAACCAGCCAAGAGGAAGAAGAAAGAAAAATGAAAGAAAATTAGCCAAGTGAAAAAGAAAAAGAAACCAGCCAGAGGAAGAAAGAAAGAAAAATAGAATAAAATTAATGATGAAAAAGAAAAAAGAAACCAGCCAAGAGGAAGAAGAAAGAAAAATAGAAGAAAATTAGCCAGTGAAAAAGAAAAGAAACCAGCCAGAGGAAGAAGAAGAAAAATGAAGAAAATTAGCCAAGTGAAAAGAAAAAAAGAAACCAGCCAAGAGGAAGAAGAAAGAAAAATAAAGAAAAATTAGCCAAGTGAAAAAGAAAAAAAGAAACCAGCCAAGAGGAAGAAAGAAAGAAAAATAGAAGAAAATTAGCCAAGTGAAAAAGAAAAAAGAAACCAGCCAAGAGGAAGAAGAAAGAAAAATGAAGAAAATTAGCCAAGTGAAAAGAAAAAAGAAACAAGCCAAGAGGAAGAAGAAAAGAAAAATAGAGAAGAAAAATTAGCCATTGAAAAAGAAAAAAGAAACCAGCCAGAGAGAAGAAAATAGAAGAAAATTAGCCAAGTGAAAGAAAAGAAAGTAACCAGCCAAGAGGAAGAAGAAAGAAAAATAGAAGGAAATTAGCCAAGTGAAAAAGAAAGAAAGAAACCAGCCAAGAGGAAGAAGAAAGAAAAATAGAAGAAAATTAGCCAAGTGAAAAAGAAAGAAAGAAACCAGCCAAGAGGAAGAAGAAAGAAAAATAGAAGAAAATTAGCCAAGTGAAAAAGAAAGAAAGAAACCAGCCAAGAGGGAGAAGAAAGAAAAATAGAAGAAAATTAGCCAAGTGAGAAAGAAAGAAAGAAACCAGCCAAGAGGAAGAAGAAAGAAAAATAGAAGAAAATTAGTCAAGTGAAAAAGAAAAAAGAAACCAGCCAAGAGGAAGAAGAAAGAAAAATAGAAGAAAATTAGCCAAGTGAAAAAGAAAAAAGAAACCAGCCAAGAGGAAGAAGAAAGAAAAATAGAAGAAAATTAGCCAAGTGAAAAAGAAAAAAGAAACCAGCCAAGAGGAAGAAGAAAGAAAAATAGAAGAAAATTAGCCAAGTGAAAAAGAAAGAAAGAAACCAGCCAAGAGGAAGAAGAAAGAAAAATAGAAGAAAATTAGCCTAGTGAAAAAGAAAGAAAGAAACCAGCCAAGAGGAAGAAGAAAGAAAAATAGAAGAAAATTAGCCAAGTGAAAAAGAAAGAAAGAAACCAGCCAAGAGGAAGAAGAAAGTAAAATAGAAGAAAATTAGCCAAGTGAGAAAGAAAGCAAGAAACCAGCCAAGAGGAAGAAGAAAGAAAATAGAATAAAATTAGCCAAGTGAAAAAGAAAAAAGAAACCAGCCAAGAGGAAGAAGAAAGAAAAATAGAAGAAAATTAGCCAAGTGAAAAAAGAAAAAAGAAACAAGGCAAGTGGAAGAAGAAAGAAAAATAGAAGAAAATTAGCCAAGTGAAAAAGAAAAAAGAAACCAGCCAAGAGGAAGAAGAAAGAAAAATAGAAGAAAATTAGCCAAGAGAAAAAGAAAAAAGAAACCAGCCAAGAGGAAGAAGAAAGAAAAATAGAAGAAAATTAGCCAAGAGAAAAAGAAAAAAGAAACCAGCCAAGAAGAAGAAGAAAGAAAAATAGAAGAAAATTAGCCAAGTGAAAAAGAAAAAAGAAACCAGCCAAGAGGAAGAAGAAAGAAAAATAGAAGAAAATTAGCCAAGTGAAAAAGAAAAAAGAAACAAGCCAAGAGGAAGAAGAAAGAAAAATAGAAGAAAATTAGCCAAGTGAAAAAGAAAAAAGAAACCAGCCAAGAGGAAGAAGAAAGAAAAATAGAAGAAAATTAGCCAAGTGAAAAAGAAAAAAGAAACCAGCCAAGAGGAAGAAGAAAGAAAAATAGAATAAAATTAGCCAAGTGAAAAAGAAAAAAGAAACCAGCCAAGAGGAAGAAGAAAGAAAAATAGAAGAAAATTAGCCAAGTGAAAAAGAAAAAAGAAACCAGCCAAGAGGAAGAAGAAAGAAAAATAGAAGAAAATTAGCCAAGTGAAAAAGAAAAAAGAAACCAGCCAAGAGGAAGAAGAAAGAAAAATAAAAGAAAATTAGCCAAGTGAAAAAGAAAAAAGAAACCAGCCAAGAGGAAGAAGAAAGAAAAATAGAAGAAAATTAGCCAAGTGAAAAAGAAAAAAGAAACCAGCCAAGAGGAAGAAGAAAGAAAAAATAGAAGAAAATTACCCAAGTGAAAAAGAAAAAAGAAACAAGCCAAGAGGAAGAAGAAAGAAAAATAGAAGAAAAATTAGCCAAGTGAAAAAGAAAAAAGAAACCAGCCAAGAGGAAGAAGAAAGAAAAATAGAAGAAAATTAGCCAAGTGAAAAAGAAAGAAAGTAACCAGCCAAGAGGAAGAAGAAAGAAAAATAGAAGGAAATTAGCCAAGTGAAAAAGAAAGAAAGAAACCAGCCAAGAGGAAGAAGAAAGAAAAATAGAAGAAAATTAGCCAAGTGAAAAAGAAAGAAAGAAACCAGCCAAGAGAAAGAAGAAAGAAAAATAGAAGAAAATTAGCCAAGTGAAAAAGAAAGAAAGAAACCAGCCAAGAGGGAGAAGAAAGAAAAATAGAAGAAAATTAGCCAAGTGAGAAAGAAAGAAAGAAACCAGCCAAGAGGAAGAAGAAAGAAAAATAGAAGAAAATTAGCCAAGTGAAAAAGAAAAAAGAAACCAGCCAAGAGGAAGAAGAAAGAAAAATAGAAGAAAATTAGCCAAGTGAAAAAGAAAAAAGAAACCAGCCAAGAGGAAGAAGAAAGAAAAATAGAAGAAAATTAGCCAAGTGAAAAAGAAAAAAGAAACCAGCCAAGAGGAAGAAGAAAGAAAAATAGAAGAAAATTAGCCAAGTGAAAAAGAAAGAAAGAAACCAGCCAAGAGGAAGAAGAAAGAAAAATAGAAGAAAATTAGCCTAGTGAAAAAGAAAAGAAAGAAACCAGCCAAGAGGAAGAAGAAAGAAAAATAGAAGAAAATTAGCCAAGTGAAAAAGAAAGAAAGAAACCAGCCAAGAGGAAGAAGAAAGTAAAATAGAAGAAAATTAGCCAAGTGAGAAAGAAAGCAAGAAACCAGCCAAGAGGAAGAAGAAAGAAAAATAGAATAAAATTAGCCAAGTGAAAAAGAAAAAGAAACCAGCCAAGAGGAAGAAGAAAGAAAAATAGAAGAAAATTAGCCAAGTGAAAAAGAAAAAAGAAACAAGGCAAGAGGAAGAAGAAAGAAAAATAGAAGAAAATTAGCCAAGTGAAAAAGAAAAAAGAAACCAGCCAAGAGGAAGAAGAAAGAAAAATAGAAGAAAATTAGCCAAGAGAAAAAGAAAAAAGAAACCAGCCAAGAGGAAGAAGAAAGAAAAATAGAAGAAAATTAGCCAAGAGAAAAAGAAAAAAGAAACCAGCCAAGAAGAAGAAGAAAGAAAAATAGAAGAAAATTAGCCAAGTGAAAAAGAAAAAAGAAACCAGCCAAGAGGAAGAAGAAAGAAAAATAGAAGAAAATTAGCCAAGTGAAAAAGAAAAAAGAAACAAGCCAAGAGGTAGAAGAAAGAAAAATAGAAGAAAATTAGCCAAGTGAAAAAGAAAAAAGAAACCAGCCAAGAGGAAGAAGAAAGAAAAATAGAAGAAAATTAGCCAAGTGAAAAAGAAAAAAGAAACCAGCCAAGAGGAAGAAGAAAGAAAAATAGAAGAAAATTAGCCAAGTGAAAAAGAAAGAAAGAAACCAGCCAAGAGGAAGAATGAAAAATAGAAGAAAATTAGCCAAGTGAGAAAGAAAGAAAGAAACCAGCCAAGAGGAAGAAGAAAGAAAAATAGAAGAAAATTAGCCAAGTGAAAAAGAAAAAAAGAAACCAGCCAAGAGGAAGAAGAAAGAAAAATAGAAGAAAATTAGCCAAGTGAAAAAGAAAAAAGAAACAAGCCAAGAGGAAGAAGAAAGAAAAATAGAAGAAAATTAGCCAAGTGAAAAAGAAAAAAGAAACAAGCCAAGAGGAAGAAGAAAGAAAAATAGAAGAAAATTAGCCAAGTGAAAAAGAAAAAAGAAACCAGCCAAGAGGAAGAAGAAAGAAAAATAGAAGAAAATTAGCCAAGTGAAAAAGAAAAAAGAAACCAGCCAAGAGGAAGAAGAAAGAAAAATAGAAGAAAATTAGCCAAAAGAAAAAAGAAACAAGCCAAGAGGGAAAAGAAAGAAAAATAGAAGTAAGTTAGCCAAGAGAAAAATGAAAAAAGAAACAAGCCAAGATGAAGAAGAAAGAAAAATAGAAGAAAATTAGCCAAAAGAAAAAAGAAAAAAGAAACGATCCAATAGGGAAAAGAAAGAAAAATAGAAGAAAATTAACCAAGAGAAAAAAGAAAAAAAAGAAACAAGCCAAGAGGAAGAAGAAAGAAAATAGAAGAAAATTAGCCAAGTGAAAAAATAAAAAAGATAAATGAAACAAGCCAAGAGAAAAAAGAAAGAAAGAAAGCAGCCAAGAGGAAGAAGAAAGAAAAATAGAAGAAAATTAGCTAGTAGAAAAAAGAACAAAGAAACAAGCCAAGAGGGAAAAGAAAGTAAAATAGAAGTAAGATAGCCAAGAGAAAAAAAGAAAAAAAGAAACCAGCCAAGAGGAAGAAGAAAGAAAAAATAGAAGAAAATTAGTCAAGAGAAAAAAGAAAAATGATACCAGTCAAGAGGAAGAAGAAAGAAAAATAGAAGAAAATTAGCCAAGTGAAAAAAGAAAAAAGTTAAAAGAAACAAGCCAAGAGGGAAAAGAAAGAAAAATAGAAGTAAGATAGCCAAGAGAAAAAAGAAAAAAAGGAACAAGCCAAGAGGAAGAGAAAAGAAAAATAGAAGAAAATTAGCCAAGAGAGAGAAAAAAAAAAAAGAAACCAGCCAAGAGGGGAAAGAAAGAAAAATAGAAGTAAGATAGCCAAGAGAAAAAAGAAAAAAAGAAACAACCTATGAGGAAGAAGAAAGAAAAATAGAAGAAAATTAGCCAATAGAAAAAAGAAAAAAAGAAACAAGCCAAGAGGAAGAAGAAAGAAAAATAGAAGAAAATTAGCCAAGAGAAAAAAGAAAAAAAGAAACAAGCCAAGAGGAAGAAGAAAGAAAAATAGAAGAAAATTATCCAAGAGAAAAAAGACAAAAGGAAACCAGCCAAGAGGGGAAAGAAAGAAAAATAGAAGTAAGATAGCCAAGAGAAAAAAGAAAAAAGAAACCAGCCAAGAGGAAGAAGAAAGAAAATAAAAGAAAATTAGCCAAGGGAAAGAGGGAAAACATTGACCAAAAGAAAGAAAACTGGCCAAGAGAAAAAATGGAAGAAGAAGATTGCCTTAAGGAAAGAAGAAAAATCTGACAAAAAAAAAAAGATAAAAAGAAGGTAACTGCCCAAGAGAAAAAAAATGGCCAAGCGAAAGAGGAAAAAGGGAATCAAGCCAAGTTTTAAAGAAAAAAGAAACAACAACAAGAAAACTGAACAAAAGAATGAAAAATGAAAAAAATAGAAATAGCTAAGAGAAAGAGAAAAGAAATTCACTGGCCAAGAGAAGGGGGGAAATTGGTTAAGGAAAAAAGAAAAAGTTTTCCAAGAAAGTAAGAAAAAAATTTTAACGTTAAAAAATCGAATTACTGATCAGTATAAAAACAAAAGGATTCCTGGTCATCTGTGATGTGATCATCTGACCTAAAAGCACACACACGTGCGCGCTCGCACACACACACACACACACACACAGAGGCAGAGAGAGAGAGATTTTTGATGTGATATTTACAGAGAGGACATCTGTACATGGTCACTGATCGGAGGTGGCTTGGAGATTGTCCGATGACCATTGCAGGATTGAAAGACAGTCGGGTTTTGGCTCCCTGAATGAACAAAGCAAACATGAAAAAAACGTCATATGCAGTAGACTCGACAATCGGATTTATTTCGGACTGAGTACGATAGCTTACAATGTCTCTCTCTCCCTCACTCTCTCTCTCTCTCACTCTCTCTCTCTCTATATATATATATATGTAATATTTCAAACTCTAACACTATCTGTAAGACGAAAATATTATTTTAGCTATAAAACTTCTTCCGATATATATATATATATATATATATATATATATATATATATATATACAGTACTGTGCAATAGTATTAGGACAAGAACTATTTTATCTTTTATAAAGCATCAAAATAAAGTTTAAAATCACCCATTGTCCTAACACTTTTGCCCACTACCAGTAGTGTGCAAATGTATTATGACAGGGATGATTTTCCTAAAAACCTCACAGAAATTCAAATATAGGGTGAAATGGCAAAACTTTGTAAGAATTATTTAACTAAAACGAAGAGGAAGGAAGTCTTCGGAATTTGAATTGGCCCCCACAAAGCCATGATCTCAATCCAGTTGAATATCTGTGGGATATTTTCGACAAAAACTGATAAATCTAATGTTACTTTACAAGACACAATTTGGGAACAAATACAAGCTGCTTGGAAGGAGATACCATTACCTTCTTTGTACCGGAATAGCCCTTCCCTAGGGAGATATTTTTAATATCTAAAAGAAGTCAGTAAATCTCTCACAATAAAATGGAAAATTTATTTAAAAAAAAGTTATAAAATGTAAGTCTTTAAAAGACCCATGTCGTTTGTGTCTATATGAAAAACTATATATTATTATATTTCTTAAAAATAAAAGTCTATTAAATAAACTTAATAAAATAAATGTCCTCTGTAAACATTGCAAAATATTCACCATAGAATATAATTAATAATTATTCATAAAAAATCGATTAATTTACATATATAAACTACTTTATTTTGCATTATGATATAATATTAATTTAATTTATATAAGATTTTTGCAATTTCAGATTATGTTTTTTTTTAATAATCATATTGCCACAAGCAAGGCAGTTTACTGCCACTCGTACGAAGGGGATTACATAGGAAAGTTATAAGGAAGGGTGACAGGTTCTTAAGGATTGTCAGAAAGTGGATAAGAGAAGGATGAGAATACTGATGAGAGTGGAGTGGATGGAGAAAGGAGCATGAGAGAGAGGATGCAGGTTAGTGAGATAAGAGATGACTATTGACTTTACATTTAAATTCTTGGAGATTGTAGCTGTCGGGGAAGCGATTGAACGGAAAGGAATTCTACAGGCGGGAAGTGCGAGAAAAGAAGCTGATGAAATAGGATTTGCATTTACATTTTATTGGTTTCACAGTTAAAAGGTGGGCTCAGTTGCTAATCTTGTGGCTCAAGTAAATTCATATATAGGGGGCACCACTGAGCTAAGTTCATCGGAACAGAAGCCGTGAAAGGATTTGTAGATGAGACACAGGGAAGCCACATTGCGCCGGTGAGAAAGTGAAAGTGATGAAAAAAAGGCACTCTGGTCCAAAATAAAAAAATAATTTAATCATGCTAAAAGCCTCTTTAAGTAAGATTAAATAAAAAAAAAATCGTTTCTTTCTTTTTTTGTTTTTTAAATTATCGTGGATAAATAGAAATCTAAGGAAATAATATTGTAGTGATAATGAATACATCACACCGAAAAGAAGCTGTCTTGCTGACTAAACTGACAATCTACAGTGAGATATTTACTTTCATAAAGTGGTCCTGGGTATGACGGTAAACTGCATCCGGCAGCAAGGCCTCTGATTGGGAGGTTGTGAGGAGTATGGAACCACCTCTTAGTTGCTGTTGTTCCCAGGTCCACCCGAACCCGGAGTGGTAGCACTAGTTAGGATCCCAGCTATGGGTTAATAGCTGTCTTTTCTATAAATATTTCCTTGGCTTCTGCTCCGACGAACTTAAGTCACCGGTGACCCTGCCACACGAGTTTACTCGTTCAACCAGACTGGAAACTGAGGTCAAAATGCTATGAAACTATTTACCAACAAAACTTTTTTCAATTAAAGATATTGCCAGCAAAACATTTTTGAATGAAAACTATTACAAACAACACGTTTTTGAAGGAAAAAATGTTATCAACAAAAATACGTTTTTGAAGGAAAAATATTCCGAACAAAAATATGTGAAGGAAATAATATTATCAGCAATACATCTGACTATCAACAAAACCCTCAACAAATAGTATACTCTATTCATACAAATCTATAAAATTTTAGTCGGCATTGAGATTGATAGGCCGTAAACCAAACTGAACCAAACCAAACCAAACTGAACCAAACCAAACCAAACTTTAAAAATGTGCTTCACTACAATATATACAAGGTAACCAATTTTGTAAGTTTTTTGATTAGTCATCAATTGAATTTGAAATATATACGAAATGCGTGTAGCAATTATTTTCAAATTCGGACAGCCGGAAGTAGGAACATCAGACGTTATAAAAAATACGCGCACCGTGCCCGGCCATCAGTTATAAGACGGACAGCCGTGAGAAGGATGGAAATGTCTAGAGATCTCGTTCGGGGATGTTTGCTTTATGACTTTAAAGTGGGCTTATCAGCAGATGCATCAAGTCGCCGCATATGTCAAGCGTTTGGGAATAGTGCTGTGAATGAATGTATTGCAAGGCGTTGGTTTCGAAGATTCAAGTCGGGAGATTTGTCTCTCCATGATGAGTCTCGCAGTGGATGGCCACAGGTCTTGAGTGTCGGACTCCTAAAGAGGACAGTAGTTTAACGTGAGGTGAACTTGCAAAACAGTTCAATGTTTCCAGTGAAATAGTTAGACTTCACCTGCACCGTCTAGGTAAGACGTACAAACTGAGCAAGTAGGTTCCGCAAAGGACAACGAGTGGCAGCCTGCGTATCGCTGCTTTCTCACCACCGTACCGCATCCTTATTCAATCGAGCGATTACCATTGATAAAAAGTGGGTTCTGTACGAAACTCCCAAGCGTTCCAGACATTGGTTGTCTCCTCAGGATGCTGTCCCTCACACCGCAAGACCGCCTATGCGCCCACGCAAGATTATGCTTTGTGTCTGGTGGAGAGGTCGTGAAGTGGTTCATTATTAACTGCTATCAACGGTCCAAATGGTCACTCGCATTAGTTGAAACGTGTGCAACATGCATTGTGCCAGAAGGAGCCAGCACTGGTGAATCGCAAAGGTGATGCTTTTCCTCCATGACAACGCCAGGTAGCATGTCGTGCGAGTGGTCAGGGATACCATACGGCAACTTGGGTGAGAGACATTGTGCCATCCACCTTATTCACCTGACCTTGCTGCATCCGAGTACCACCTCTTCCACTCTCTGGGTAATCATTTTCGTGGGAAATCCTTCACTAGTGAAGCAGACTTGCGCAAAGCCCGCACTGATTTCTTTGCGTCACCCCCACCCGAGTTCTACAGCAAGGAGACACGTTGGCAGAAGGTGCTGGATGCCGATGGTGATTACTTCGAAGACTAAATATAAGTTACACATACTGTGAAGCGTTTTTTTTTTCCTTTAAAAACTGACAGAACTTCTTTGGTTACCTTGTATTTATAAGTATTATTATTATAGCATACTTGAACTTGATATCAATAAAGTATCGCTGTTTAATACACCATCATGAGGTAGTGAAATGTGGTTATTTTACTTGGTTTTATACACACACACACACACACACACACACACACACACACACACACACACACACACACACACATATATATATATATATATATATATATATATATATATATTGGCTGATTGTTTAATTACTTAGTTTTTGGTCATAATAAAATTAGACCAGTACCCATTTGTGTTAAAAAGTGTTCATTACCATATCCTTATCATTCTCTTCCACATGATTGCTTCCCCTACGGCTACAATCTCCAGGAGTTTAATTGTAATGTCAATAGACACCTCCTAACGCACTAACTCGCTCCCATTCTTTCAAACACTCTTCCCATCTGCCCAACCCTCATCCTCGGTATCCTTACCCATCTATCACCTTCCTTCTGACATTTCCTATACCTTACCACTCCTCCTCTTTACCTTCCCTTATGTAGCCCCATGCGCAGTAGTGGCAGTGGAATGCCTCGCTTGGGGTGAAATGATTAAAAAAAATACAATTATATTGTAGAATTTTGAATACTCTTCATTTGTAAATGTTATATATGAAATGATTTGTTGAACATTATTTTGGATCGATACTCATATTTAGGTAGATATTCTGTTTTTAATGAAATAGTATTATATATTTATATCTACTGGCTAATTATTTACGGTAAATTTTTATTACGAAAATGTGTGTCATTCGGCAGGATTCGAACCTGCGACCCCTAACTACATACGGGAAGCTACCGTTTGATCTTGCAACATTTAGACCTCTCGACCACGAATGACTTCCAGTCTAAACAAGGTTTTAATCAAGCCTATATAACACATCTTTCGTTCGATTCATCGCAACAACCATATCTGCTCTAAAATGTATCGTCATGTCAACATGTTACAGAAATTAACCGAACTTGGTTATAAGCAAACGACAATTTGAAATGATTTGTTTGAATATATATATATATATATATATATATATATATATATATATATATATATATATTAGTCATCCACATACAAGCCCGTTTCGCTGTATCCACAGCTCATCAGTGTGGCTAGTCATATCCACTTGCTTCTGGCCAGGATCTAAGCTAGACCGATTTGGTGTCAGTCGGAGTCGCTACTCCCTAAGCCATAGGCGTATGGCAACAGGGAAGGTAAATTTTAACGTCTTGTATATAAGCAGTGTATACAGACGCCAGTCATCGAGAGAACTCAATTCATTTCTGAAGAGTCACGCATATAGCCGAAGTGGAACCTGTTTTTAAATTTTCTTCTCCAGAGAGCTCAACTATACTACACCGATAGGAGAAACTGCAAATTATGCTTGGAGAAAAAATATTAATAATTATCATTAAAATATTAAGTAAAATATTAAAGAAGAGAAATGAAATCATTGGAATATTTAACCATTAGAACAAATATCTGCTTTGCTACGAAAATAACTAAAAGAAAAGGTCTTAACAAAAAATGCAAATTCAAAACTATCACATAAAATTATAAGTTTTTAACACTCAAGCATGATAAAAATAACGAACTCGACAGGCCCCAAAGGAGAATCTGTCATGTGATAGGTCCCGACTTGGCGGCTCGACTCCAGCCACTTTCTCACCGGCAGGATGTGGCTTCCCTACGTCTATTCAACAAATATTTCCTTGGCTTCTGCTCCGACGAACTTAATTCACTGGTGCCCCTGCCACACGAGTTTACTCGTTCAACCAAACTGGGTTCCTACCCATTCACAGTTCGATCAACCAAATGCAAGGATACAATTCTACTTAAGAACTTCTTTTCTCGCAATTTCCGCCTCTGGAACTCCCTTCCAAATTCTTGCTTTCCTGACGGCTACAACCTCCAAAAATTTAAATACAATGTCAATACCCATCTCTTAACCACTTGACTCCAGTTCTTTCTACATCAACGTGTATATATTTTCCTTTCTCTCTACCTTCGCAACTGCCATCACACCTGTATTTCACTCCTTCTCTTTCTCCCATCTCTGACAACCCCTTTAGCTGGTTCGTCTTTCTCTTTACTCACCTCCTATCTTATCTTTTTCTCTCATGTAGCCTCCTGCGCAACGGTGGCGTTACCGCCTTGCTTGGGGTGAAACGATAAAAAAAGAATATAATATAACAAGTAAGAAAAGAAAAAATAACACAGATAAAGCCCACAAACACAAATATCCACAAGAACACAGACAAGTAACCATGACCTAAAAATCATTTATTAACAGGATAAGAAAAAGGTCAACCCAACACAATAAAAACAGATCAACCAAAATGAAAAAACAATTATTTATTATGCAATTGAGGGGACATTTATTCACTAAAAGGAAGGTTCAGAAGAGAAATCAATAAAAAGATATAATCAATCTGCAAAAGGAGTCAACACAATAAAAAGAAATAACCCATATATATATATATATATATATATATATATATATATATAGTGTATCGAGGCAGCAGATAATTTTCTAAACATATACTGTTAAATATAAGAGACAATGAATGTCTATTATGTTTAATGATGAGCCGTTCTAAACGTCGTATTTTGGCTTTAATTTCAGGTGTAAATAAAGACAAAAATTCTCCAACATTTGGATAATCTTTTATTAAGTTGTTTCTAACTTTCGGCTCACATGTGCTATCTTCAGAGAGATTACAATGGCGTTAACATAAAAACATCCACCATCAGCGACGATTTTATCTTGTGCTGACATAAAACTTTGCTAGGCAACGATAACAATTACCAAAAGTAGCAAATGCAGTTCGAAAATTTGTAATGCGGTTTTATGACGTCACACTACGTGAGAGCTTGAAATGATAACAGAACCATATATTTAAATGTGATGTAATGTGTTATGACCAGATTTAAACGTGATTTTATTAAGTGTGGGTTGTTTGGATTTAATGTAGATGGCCTCCGATATCTGAAGGTTCTTTTTACTGCGTGTATAAATGAGGATTATTGTGTTGCTGACTAAAATTTGATATTACCTACATTGCTATGTTTAGAACGGCTCATGATTAAACATAATAGACGGTCATTGTCTCTTATATTTAACAGTATACCTTTAGAATATATATATATATATATATATATATATATATATATATATATATATATATATATATATAAGTTGCTTTAGTCTGATTGGTCCACATTGTACATACAATAATTCCTCCGAGATTAAAGAGTTCTTGCTTGTTTTTAACCTTTTAAAACCATTCAATTTAAAATAATCACATCACTTGACAAGGCACAAGAGGTGTCGAAACAAAATTGCTACTTTTGTAGTGATATTGTAACATACCCATGTTATAATTTCTAAATATTTACGCTTTCACACCCTGATAGAGCACTCTGGAAAAATAGTAGACTTTGAAAAACAGTAGCTACTCTGGCGTGTACGCATCGCTCATTCAGTGAAATGAATTAGAGCGCACTAGCTATTTGGGCGCGTATAATGATATGCGCTAAAAAGTCTGCCTACTTCCACTGAACGCCCCTAGCCCAGGGGTAGAGTCGACGACTGACGCCATTTCGGTCGGGTTTCAATCCTGGGTAAAAAAGCAATCGGAGTCTAACCGTACTGATGAGCTGTGATACGGCGAAACAGATCTGTCTGCTGATGACAATATATATATATATATATATATATATATATATATATATATATATATATATATACGTTGTAGATATAACATTATATAGATTGTATATCCAAGTAATTTCGGCTACAATTTTGCCCATTATTAGGGATGGTATTATTTTTACTCTATGCTGAATGTATGGATTTTGATAAACATATATCTAGAGTAGGTTTCTCCTTTCATTTTCGATACCGAAGTTTAAAATTGGATCTTTACAAATAAAAAACAAGTATTATTAAAGCTTGAATTTTAGTTTAATTGAAAGCTAAATGATTGAATTTACTATTTCCAGTAAGCAAAACAAGAAATTCAAACAGAAATTATATTAACTGGAATCTAAAATTTTGTGATTTTTTTAGAAATGTTTAGTTTTTCGGCCATTTAAAAAAGTTAATCTTTGGTTTTAAACATGTTGCAAAAAGTTAATCTTTGGTTTTAAACATGTTGCAAAAATGAAATGTACATCTGTGGCAAGTTATTATTTTTTAATTAACTAATTTAACGTAAAATTAATTTGATTCGAAACAAATATTACGTGTTTACAGCGTGAAATTTAGAATAATCACGTATGTCTGTCTGTCATCAATCATTTTACACATCTAAGTATGGTTCCCCAGAATTGACGTAAATCTATGAAACTTAAGAGAGCATTTTGTAAGGGAAAAGTGACCTTTTAATATGGCACTTACGAGAATCAAGACTTAAAAAAGATGGAATTTGACACCAAATATCAATTTAAAAACTATTTTAAAATCTTACAGCTAAATGATTTGTATTAGGCTTTTCAATTTTCGATTTGTAAATATAGTCGTTGCTTAATAAACAAATAACCAAAGATACTGAGTGACTTGAAGAAATTTAAAAGATATTTGAATCTACAAATCATAATAATTAGCAAAGAAAAAAATGAAAACAATTCTTATAAAAATCATTATTCGCCAAATTTTTGTTCTTCATAATATGATATCCTTAATATATATCAATTAATAGTTTATCTAAAATAAAAATGGCGTAGTTTTAAAAATATTTTTTATCTTATTATTCAGAGTAGATTTTTGGAAAATTTGCTCCATAGAAAAAAAAAATTTCGATGATTTATATTTTCAGTGTGTCCTGCATTTAACTAATAAAGCAAGATTTGTGATCAGAATTGAATTACTAGAAATTTCATGAAAAAAGTTTCTAAAAATAATAATTCTATAAATAATTTCATTTATTTGTGAATAAGTTCTAAAAGTTTCATTAAAATTTGACAATTATTTAATTTTTTGCAAAAATTTCCGAATCTGTGTATTTTACTACAATAAGACATAGCATACTAATATTTGCTGCCCCCGCTGAGACAATAGAACAAAATTATTATCGGAAATTTAGGATGTGATAGAAAAAATTAAAAAAAAAACTTTATAAAAGAATTTATAAAACTCATTTACTCTGCCTTACTATTTAATCAACAGCAGGAGGAAGAAAAATTAATTTATGCTCTTGGGACCTCGGTGATGCTTGTCAAATTGGCCTTGTGCCAAATATAACCTTCTACCTTCTGATATCTAAATATCATATAAGGTAGAAGGATGGATGTTGGAATATGAAAATATGAAATATTTCCTTTCGACATTAAAGTAAATCTTTTATTTAATAGAATAACAAAATTATAAGAAAAAAATAAAATAGTCATAGAGAAAATGCATTTAGTTAAAATTGTTTAAACAGAAATGTAATGTTCGTAGTTGATAATAGCAGAATGTATATAAAAATATTAAAAAGATTGCTAATAAAAGTCTGCGTTCTTTTCCTTTTTATGACCGGAGAAAAAGTGAGAAGGGAAGCCAAAGTAATGAAAGAGATTGTACTTATCGGAATCAGTTGAAGTATCGTGTTTATTTTTATTTATTTATTTATTTATTTTTGCGACGTGGAATGAAAATGAAGCAAGAAAAATTGGAAGAAGAGGTAGAATGAATGTATTTTTGCGAGACGTGACCGAGTCAGATTGAAGTGTCTTCCCTACATAGTGACGAGCTGCGATCAGATATCGCTCCCATTCTGACTGTTCTGACCGGTCAAGGGACGTCCTTAAGTAAAGAATCTCGTCATGTGATAAGTTCCGAACAGCATTTTCATTTTCTAGGTGTGAAAAAAAAATTGACTGGCGTCATATATCAATTTGCTATTTCCTATCAAATCAAAATCTAGAATCTTACTATTCACACTGACTTGTGAAATTTGGCCTGGTCTAGGTTTTGCCAAAATGTTTTTAGTTTTTTGGATCCGAGTGAAAATGAACAAAAGAAAATTGGAAGAAGAGGTAGAATGAATGTATTTTTGCGAGACGTGACCGAGTTAGATTGAGGTTTCTTCCGTACATAGTGACGAGATGCGATCAGATATCACTCTCATTCTGACTGTTTTGACCGGTCAAGCGACGTCCTTAAGTAAAGAATCTCGTCATGTGACAAGCTCCGAACGGCATTTTCATTTTCTAGGTTTTAAAAAAAAAATGACTGGCATCATATATCAATTAGCTATTTAATATCCAATCAGAATCTATACTCTTACTATTCACACTGACTTGTGAAATTTGGTTTGGTCTAGGTTTTGGCCAAAATGTTTTTAGTTTTTTGGATCCGATTTTGCGGTGTAAAAATTTGATTTGGGTGTTTTAGTTAACTGTTGGATCATGTAGGATTTGTATCCCATAATTCCTTTCCAAAAAAGACTTACTCGAATGTAACGCCGATTTCTACATAAATCGCATATCAACAAATTCATGGCCATTTAAAGATATTCAAAATAGGAAGGTGTAGAGAGCTATAACCTCCAACTTTCTGAAGATACATGATATTAATATATTCATTAATAATTACCTATTACTAAGAATGCATAATTTTAGAGGCCGCACTGATTGAGGAATCGGAAAGCGAAGTTCGAATTCCTGTCAAGTTCATTACATTAATTTCCGTGTAAATACCATTAAAAATGTATGCATCCATTTTTTCTCACTATGGATAAATAGAAAGAAATGACAAGATTCTTTATCCATTGTTGTCAACCAGTCTAGGAGAAGGACAACTTTGATTTCAAAATCTCCAAATATGGATAAATAGTAAGGCTTTTCAACTTTGGATGGCAGCCAGTTTAGAAGAAAAAAAAACTCTGAATTTAAAATGTAGTTTACAATGATTATCATTCCGAAAGGGGTAGGTCTTAAGAATAATGCATATTAATTGTAAAATAATGAGAAAAAAGAAATCGTGGAGACTCATGGTCAATAACATCATGAAGGGATACAGCATTATAAATAAAAAATAATTATTTGCATTCTGTGTTCTTTCATCTTTTATGAGTGGTGTCTCTTATAATTTTATTTTTTTTTCGTTGGTAACGCTTGTTGAGAGCAGGAGGGAATCCGGTGAGAAATCGCACATACGAAGGTGCCGTTGGGAGTCGTTAGCCAGTAGAAGTTTTCTCTGTGTTTAGCCAAAAATTCTAGGATTTTTATAGTCTTAAAACTTCTACGTATCTTTGTTTTTTCCGGTTGTGGCTTTGTTGACTTACATACGATCGGAGGTATCTGTGAATCACACCCGGTGGTCAATTGCTTTTCAAGCCGGTTGTTGCTTTTTTCGTTGCAATTTGACATTATCTACGGCCGGATATATCTGTTAATCACTCTTGTGCTTTGCTGATCTTACACGCGACAGGCTGCATCTGTCGATTACGTCTGCTGTTCAAGTAATATATTAGACCTTCAGATGTAGGCGATTATGCTCTCCTCTTCTGGTCCCTTTTAGGTCATACTAAGTTTTTTTTTTTCGTTTTGTGATTTCTGCCACACCTTTTTCTGCTATTATCTTTTCTCTGTTCCTCTTTCCTCAATCTCTTCTGTGAATATCACATTATCCACACCCTCCCTCCTCATTACGACTCCCAGACATTTCAACTGCCTCTTATTGATGTGCTATCCTCAAAATCCTTCTGTAGCTTCAAGTCTCCTCCACATCTTTGAGGTTGTCTAGAATTCACTGCCATACACCATCTTTCTTCTGTCTTGCTTTATCTAAATCTGTCCTGTAGGAACCAAATTTTCTAAGCCCTCTTTCCTCATTGTCCAGCATTCCCTGCCATACGGAAGGACAGATAACACGTAGCAGTTTAGTCAGTCAGTTAAGTGCCATACGTGATACACGCTTGGGCGATCATGTCTAGAAAGAGACGACTGACTAGACAGACGATTTTCCCGCAGTAGGTTGCCATTGATTTCTGCGGTTGACTGGTTGCCAGCCAAGGCTATAGAACCCAATCTGTCCTGTTATTTGACACACAGCTAAAGTGGGAAGAGATGTATTATATTATTAATTAGTAATTAGTAGGGTATCAGTTTATTACTTCATAATTATATGAAACTGATCCCCCACTTTATGCCCAGTAGAAACCTTAATCATGTTTCTAACTTATATTCACTCAGTCAGTTAAGTGCCATACGTGATACACCCTTAGGCGATCATGTCTTGAAAGAGACATGATTGATTGGGCAGAAGATTAAACTGAAGTAGGTTGCCATCGCTTTTTGCGGTAGACTGGTTGCCGACCAAGGCTAAAGAACCCAAACTGTCCTGTTATTTAACCCATAACTGGAGGGAGGAGACGGATTAATACTTTTCCCAAGGGTATTTGCGCGTAAGTTAATGCAAGGAATTCAACTAGAATTCGGAGCAGTTCAGTACTCATAATTTTTTTTTTTTCGTTTCTAACGAAACTTTCCTGTCTCTCAATACTTGAGGGTATTTTTGTTCAGACACTATAAGAATCTTGGGCGTAGGTCCTTGGAAGATTAATCTTTAATCTTTGTTTGGTTCTTGTATTTTCGATAATCTCAAGAAAGTCTTCTGCAAGAATAGACTTTAATCGTTTCTGGTAGGATCGTGTCTTTCCATTTCCAAAAAGATGGTTTCTTTTCGTTTTTATCTTCTCTTTTTCTCTTTCGGTTTTGTTTATTTGTTCTTTTTTCTTCTTCTTCTTCACTTTTTGATTTTCCTTCATTGTTTTCACGCTTTTCTTTTTTCTCTTTCACTTTTTTCTTCTTTCTTTGGTTTCTTTTGAAGTTTTTATCAAATAATCCTTTCTAAACCTTTAAAGCCTCATTTTCTTTCATTATTTTCGCTTGCATCTTAACTTACTTATCTCTATTATATTATATTATATTATATATATATATATATATATATACAATATTATATATAATATAATATAATATTATAATATATAATATTAATATAATATATAATATTAATATAATATATAATATTATATAATAATAATAATATTATATATATATATATATATATATATATATATAGCATAATGATAATCCACGTATACTGTCTTAATATGAATAGGAAAAAACGACTAAAATAAACTGTCAGTTTATTTTAGTAGTTTTTCTACTAAAATAAACTGTAAGTTTAACCGTAAGTTAAAATACATTTTTAACTTACAACTTTTTAGTAGATTTTCCTATTCATATATATATATATATATATACACATACACACACACACACACACACACATATATATATATATATATATATATATTGTAATAGTTGTTGCAATGGATTATAAAAGCATAATATGACTACACAAAAAATTTCGTGTTTTGGAGCCGAACCGCTCCTCTTCGGGTGATATGTGTAACTGAAAATAAATGGTTGAAATGATTTATTTTTGGGAATGTGGGATGTAGTTGGTTGTTATAGGGGATTAGAATTTAGTATGTCTAAATTAATCAATTAGCAGTTTGTAACCATAGGGATACACATTTGTGTTAGGAGAAGGGGCAAGGTGGCTTAGCTCGGCACAGGTCACATTTTAGTTTTGTCTGGGTAAACCACATAGTGGGACATCAGATTTTTTAAATGGGTAGACAATTTTTATTTGACTATTTATGAGTACATAAAATAGAGTAACATTTTAGTATTGTGTAGGTGTTTTTTTTATTTTATTCATATAGCATTTATTTGGTGGATGAAACATGCATATTAATTAAATTTTGAAGAGGATGATTTTGTCTGAGAGATGTATCTAGTGGGGCCACATATTACTTAAAATAGGTAAAATATTTATTACTCTAAAGTGAATTATTTTATATTGGAACACGATTTATAACTAACACCTTCTGATTAATTAAGTTTTAAGTTTATATATATATATATATATATATATATATATATATATATATATATATAAAATTATTTATAAAAGGAACTTTTTCTGTGTGTGTGTCTGTGTGTGTCCGTTACCTATGTACTCCGAAATGGTTGAACCGATTTTCTTGAAAATTTACACTGTTGTACTATAAGCGTATGCGAGTGTTCTTAGCTAGGTTTTGTGTTGAGGTACCCCCAATAAATATCGAAAATCGATAATCGAAAAAATCGGGTGATAGAAGGAGTGGTCTTATTTTAATCAAATTTGATACCCTCATAGACAAAGACACAAGAAACGATATTCAGAAGTTTCAAGGTTGCAGTTTTTATAATAGTGCAGAAAATCGATCACATAAATATAAAAGCAAGATGTTTGTGTGTGTGTCTATTTATTTTCCTGTATATCTGCATTTTTTTCAGCCCTTTTATTTTAGTTTTTGCTTCAGGTTTGGCGGTAAGTAGGTATAATTGTAGTTCTTAGTCTCAGCCATGATACCATTTACTCAGAGGAACTTATTTAGCCTTCAAAATTCAGTTTACGACAAAAATATCTTATTTGATATCGATACCAGGAATTCAAATTTGACTTACATCCATTCATTTTTCTTTTAGTATACGGTTTCGCTTAAACTGGAAACAACTATTGCTTTTTAGTCTTTCGTGCCAACGTCCAAAGAGTCGGAGCTCCAGGACCATGGATTAGTTTTAAAGCTTTCATTACACCCGAGCAACGCCGGGTTATACTGCTAGTATATATATATTTGAAATGATTTGTTTGAACATTCTTTTTGATCGATACTCGTATTTAAGTAGATATTCTGTTTTTTTTAATTAAACAGTATTATATATTTGTATCTACCGGTCTGATTATTTACGATGAATTTTTATTACGAGAATGTGTGTCATTCGGCAGGATTCGAACCTGCAACACCTATCCACATTAGGGAAGATACTATGTGATCTGGCACGTTTTAGACATCTCGACCACAAATGACTATCAGTCTAAACGAGGTTTTATTTTCGAAATAAAAAAGTTATCGTAAATAATTAGGCCGGTAGTTATAAATATATAACAATATCTACTTAAATATGAGTATCGATCGAAAATAATATTCAAACAAAACATTTAATATATATATATATATATATATATATATATATTGTTAAATATATGAGACAATGCCTATTATGTTTAATCATGACCCGTTCTAAACATTGTATTTTGGCTTTAATTTCAGGGGAAAATGAAGACAAAAATTCTCCAAGCTTTGGATAATTTTTTATTAATTTGGTTCTAAGCTTTCGGCTCACATAAGCCACCTTCAGAGAGTTTACAAGTACGTTAACGTCAAAAGATCCACTATCAGCGACGATTTTATCTTGTGTTGACATAAAACTTTGCTAAGCAACGATAACAGACTTACCTGTCACTTTCTGATCAGAGTACAATTAAACAACATTTCTTAGAAAAAAACATAGCCATGTAGGTAATATCAGACAGATTTTAGTCAACAATAAAATAATCCTCACTCATATACACAGTAAAAAGAACCTTCATATATTGGAGGCCATCTACATTAAATCCAAACAACACACACTAAATAAAATCACGTTTAAATCTGGTCATAACACATTACATTGCATTTAAATATATGGTTCTGTTATCATTTCCAGCTCTCACGCGGTGTGACGTCATAGAACCGCATTACAAATTTACGAACTGCGTTTGCTATTTTTTATAACTGTTATCGTTGCTTTTATGTCAACAGAAATAAAATCGTTGCTGATGGTGGATGTTTTTATGTTAACATTCTTGTTACTTCTCTGAAGATGGATCATGTGGCATGAAAGTTAGAACCAAATTAATAAAAAATTATCCAAATGTTGGAGAATTTTTTCTTTATTTTCACCTGAAATTAAAGCCAAATTACGATGTTTAGAACGGCTGATGATTAAACATAATAGACATTAATTGTCTCTTATATTTACCAGTATATGTTTAGAAAATTATCTGCTGCCTCGATACACTATATATATATATATATATATATATATATATATATATATATATATATATATATATATATATGTATAAGTTTGTGTGTCAAGGTACCGGACACAAACCACTTGCTTGCTACGTAGGTTTCGACCACATTGGACGCTTCAATACGTGCATAACTATGGCATTATATCACAAAAAAATTCATAGTGGATAATTTTAACCTTCTTAGAACGATCACAGTATCATATAGCAACACAATTTAATGGTTAGTTTATTACTACTGCTTGCACCCCTAAAGATGATCTCAGAAGGAGATTGAAAGTACTTGGGAACTTGAGAAATAGAAAATAAAAGCATCTTTCAAAGTTATTGAGCAGGTGTAGAGGCTCATCCCTTGTTCCCTGTTTAGGACGTGGTTTCCGGCATTCTCTTTTCCAATCTATTCACTCTTACGTAGCCCCTTGCACACCAGTGGCCTTACCGCATTGCTTGGAGTGATGCGATTAAAAAAATATATTAACAATTCTCCCGCATATAAATTACGCATACGTTTGCAAACTTACACACATCCACACATACATACATATTATTTTTGTTAAATCATTTCACCCCAAGCAAAGCATTCCACTGCCAATATTGAGCAGTGGGTTACTTAGGGGAAGGTGCTGATTGTGTGATTAGATATCGGAAATGTCAGAAGGAGGGTGATAGACGGGCAAGGAGGTGCACAGGAAAGGTGTTTGAAACAAGTGGTGCAAGTTAGTGTGTTAGGAGGTGTCTATTGACCTTACATTTGAACTCCTGGAGATTGTGGCTGTCGGGGAAGCAAGTATGTGGAAGGGAATTCCACAGGCGGGAAATGCGTGAAAAGAAGCTGTTGGAGTAGAAATGGCGGTTACATTTTATCGGTTTCACTATAAAAGTGTGGGACCTTGTTGCAAGTTCGTACCTAGAGGGCACGAGTGATCTAAATTTATCGGAGCAGAAACCGTTAAAGTATTTATAGAAGAGGCACAGGGAAGCCACGTCACGCCGGTGAGAGAGTGACTGCAGCCGGTCTGCCAAGTCGGTATCGATCACATTACAGATTCTCCGTTGTATTTTGTCAAGAACCCCGAGGAGTATCTCCTAATAGATATGTCCATATTTATATATATGTGTGTGTGCACATACAAATGTATTATACAGACATATAGTCATCTATTAATATCCACATATGATTATTGTGTTCACACACTCATACATCTATGAAGAGCGGATTCATGCACACACACACACACACACACACACATATATATATATATATATATATATATATATATATATATATATATATATATATATAAACAACTTTTTAACGTATATCTATTAATTGTTTGTCTCTGCTCTTTCTCTTTCTTTTTATTTATTTTTTTATACTCGTTTATAAAAACTAATACGCGTATGTATAAAAACAATGTAAGCTTGTATATACATACATGTCCACTCTTCACCCCCAAACGAGGTGGTATGTTTCACAGTTCATACATCTTAATAAACATTAGACATATATACCTATATATACCGGCATAAATCATTCTGATCTTGATATTAACCTGTATATATACGATTAAACTGTTCAATACATGAAGGCATAATCAGTTCAGGAGGGCACAGTCGACTACATTCAAGATTAACAAAACATACATATAATCAGGTGCTCTCTTATACACGAAAAACATATACATATTTAGGGCAACTATTAGGATGTGCGTTGTGGTACAGTGGATATTGGCTCGGAACGAGAAATCAAGGAGCCGAGTTCGAATTCCAGTTGAATCCATTGTATTCACTTACGCAAAAATACCCTTGGGAAAGGTATTAATCCGCCTCTTTTTTCTAGTTATGGATTAAGTAGCAGGACAGATTGGGTTCTATAGCCTTGGTCGTCAACCAGTCTACCGCAGAAAGTAATGGCAACCTACTGCGGGATAATCTTCTGCCTAGTCAGTCATGTCTCTTTCGAGACATGATCGCCCAAGCGTGTATCACGTATGGCACTTAACTAACTTAGGCATGAAATATACTTATAATTCGATGCACACATATACACACAAGGATACTTCTTTTTTTTACTCCTATCACACCGAGCAAGGCAGTAACGCCACTGATGTGCAGGGGGCTACATAAGAGTAAAAAGATTAGATAGGAGGAGAGTAAAGAAGAAGACAAACCAGTCAGAAAGGAGCAAGAGAAGGATAGGATGACAGTTGCAAAGCTGGAGAGAAAGGAGAAGCAGTATAGGGTGGTGTAGAAAGAACTAGAGTCAAGTGGTTAAGAAATGGGTATTGACATTGCATTTAAATTCCCGTAGGTTGTAGCTATCAGGAAAGCAGGAATATGGAAGCGAGTTCCAAAAGTGGGAAGTGCGAGACATGTAGCTGCAGGTGTAGAATTGTCGTCTGCATTTAATCATAACTATACTTGGCAACATGTACATAATTAGGCGCACCTCGCTTCTATGTGCCCTGTCCCTTCAGGACGTAGGCGATCATGGTTTTCCACGTTTCCCTATCCCTGGTGGCTCTGAGCACGCCTTCTATTGTTACACCATGCAACCCTCGATCCATCATCCACCTGATTAGATCCTTCAAATATGTTATCCGTTGCATTCCCCTGTCTCTTTTTCCCTCTATCTGGCCTGTGAGTATCAGGTTCTCCAAGACCACCTTCCTCATTGCATGTCCCAGGAACTTCAGCTGTCTCTTCCTGATGCACAGTATTAATTTCCGTTTTGTTTCCATCATTTCCAAGACCTCATCATTGCTCACATGCTCGATCCATGATATTCGCAGCATCCTTCTGTAGAATCACATTTCAGTTGCTTCATGTTTTTCCTTCATCTTTGATGATATTGTCCAGCATTCACTGCTGTATTGAAGGACGGACAGCACGTAGCAATCCAGTACTCTCTTCCTTGTTTCTAGCGAAACTGTCCTGTTTCTTAATACCTTACTCAACTTCTGGAATGCTTCCTTCGCCATGACAATTCGCCTTCGGATCTCGGTGTCGCACTTTCCGTCTTCTGCTATAACGCTTCCCAACCCCGACCTGCATTTGTCATTTTGGGCTGCACTTTTTACTGATGACCATGCATTCGGTTTTCGTGCCGTTTATTTCTAGTCCTTTCTTGTTACTTTCTTCAGCTACCTCCTGTAGAAGGTCTTGTAGTTTTCTTTCTGTGTCTGCTATATCTAGCTATATACACGAAAAACTTATATATAATCCTACAGTTAGGTGCACTGAAATAATTATAGTAAATAATAGTAATTTGAAATAATTATAGTAAAAATCATTTACAATCACACAGTGAAAGACAGGATATTTTTAACTTCGTACATCCAAAATATAGAGTCGTTGTATACATATTATAATTATTATACTTTTGTTCTCACTTTCGTGTCTTAGTGGTATTATTGCCTTGCATAGGCCGAACTTGAATATATATATATATATATATATATATATATATATATATATATATATATTTTAATTCAGATACTTCAATCCAAGGGAAAAAAGCAGGAAGGTAAATTCCAAAAAACCCGATCCTAATTAATATTAAGAATTTTATTTTAATATTAAAAAATGATACAGGAAGAGAGCTCCATGTAATAAAATATTACAGAGCAAATATATATTAAAAAAGGATTAATTCAAAGATGTTGAATGGCCATTTCGATATGAAGATCCCCACAGGGGGACAACACATCACCTCAGCAACAGAAAAATCCTTTCAGAAACTGGAGAAAAAAGTAGACTAATTTTTCTCCAGTTTCTGAAAGGTGATGTGTTGTCCCCCGTGGGGATCTTCATATCGAAATGGCCATTCAACATCTTTGAATTAATCCTTTTTTAATATATATATATATATATATATATATATATATATATATATATATATATCAACAAATCAACCAACCAGTTCCTCTTTTATTCAAGGTACTGCTGAGTATTTAGAATCTTGAGACGAGGCCCTTTTCAAAAGTTTTCTGTCAATTGCTCGAAGATAGGCATTTAGTAGAAAGGTGATAAACACAAATGGCACGTTAAGAGGCGAGGTTAAGACACAAGGTTGTTTTTAAGGTGGAGTTATATCGACCAGGATGTGCGTTGTGGTGCAGTGGATATCGGCTCGGAACGAGAAATCGATGGAGCCGAGTTCGAATTCCAGTTGAATTCATTGTGTTCACTTACGCGCAAATACCCTTGGGAAAGGTATTAGTCTGTCCCTTTCTTCCAGTTACAGGCTAAATAACAGAACAGTCTGGGTTCTATAGCATTGGCTGGCAACCAGTCTACCTACTGCGGGATAATCTTTTGCCCAGTCAGTCATGTCTCTTTCGAGACATGATCGCCCAAACGTGTTTCACGTATGGCACTTAACTGACTGACTATATCGACCAACGTTTCTTCTTTAGTACTCCGAAGGAAGTACACACTCCAGCGATGGGAAGAATATAGAAAAGATCTCTTTTACGAAAAGAAATAGCATTCGAGAATAGACAAAGACGATGACGGACCGTAACCTCCTCGGGTTAACTCTCACAGCAGACCTCAAGTGGAATGACTACATAGAATCCATAGCTAAATCCGCTGTTAAGAAAGTCGGTTCTCTCTGTAGGGCCAGGAAGTTTTTTCCCGTCTGAAACAATCCTGCCCCTATATAAATCTACCATCCACCCGTGCATTGAATACTGCTGCTATATATGGCTGGTGCTCCTGTTATCCACCTAGGAGTGCTTGACAAAATCCAACGGAGAATCTGTAGTGTAATTGATCCCGACTTGGCAGCTCAGATGCAGTCACTTTCTCACCGGCGCAATGTGCCTTTCCCCGCTTCTCTTCTACAACTATTTTCACGGCTTCTGCCCCCATGAACTTAGCCCACTGGTACCCCCTATATATGAATTTACTCGATCCACAGGATTAGCAACTAGGTCCCACCCTTTTACTGTGAAACCAATAAAATGTAAATGCTGATTCTACTCCAGCAGCTTCTTTTCTCGCACTTCCCGCCTGTGGAATTTCCTTCCGTTTACTTACTTCCCCGACAGCACAATCTCAGAGAATTCAAATATACAGTCAATAGTCATCTCCTATCTCATTAACTTGCATCCTATCTCACTAACTTGCATCCTCTCTCTCATGCTTTTTTCTCTGTCCACTCCACTCTCATCAGTATTCTCATCCTTCTCTGACCCACTTCCTGACACCCCCTATAACTTGTCACTCTTTCTCATAACTTTCTCTCATGTTCCTTTCTCTGTCTACTCCACTCTTATCAGTATTCTCATCCTTCTCTTACCCACTTCCTGACACCCCTATAACTTGTCACTCTTTCTTATAACTTTCTCTCATGTTCCTTTCTCTGTCTACTCCACTCTTATCAGTATTCTCATCCTTCTCTTACCCACTTCCTGACACCCCTATAACTTGTCACTCTTTCTTATAACTTTCTCTCATGTTCCTTTCTCCATCCACTCCACTCTCATCAGTATTCTCATCCTTCTCTTGCCCACTTCCTGACACCCCCTATAACTTGTCACTCTTTCTTATAACTTTCTCTCATGTTTCTTTCTCACACACTCCACTCTCATCAGTATTCTGATGCTTCTCTTGCCCACTTCCTGACACCCCCTATAACTTGTCACTCTTTCTCATAACTTTCTCTCATGTTCCTTTCTCCGTCTGCTCCACTCTTATCAGTATTCTCATCCTTGTCTTACCCACTTTCTGACACCCACTTTAACCTGTCACTCTTTCTCAATACTTTCCTCCTACGTAACCCCAGCAAAATAGTGACAGTAAAATGCCTTGTTTGGGGCGATATGATTATAAAAAATGTTAAAATACGAAACGGAAGCTGTAATGGCCAAACTAAATTGAAGCAAAGCAGCTTGATCAGACGGCATTATAACAGAGTTGCTGATAGCGTTAGATGATTTTGTCACAGAAAAAATAACAGAAATAATTCATGAAATCTGCAACGCTGGTGTAATACGAGAAGACCTAAGCAGATCAATTTTCATAGCTCTACCTAAGAAGCCACCTGCAAACGAATGCAAACTCCACCGAACAATCAGTTAAATGAGCCACATAATACAACTCATCAACCAAATCCTAATGAATAGTACGCAACGTAGAATCAATCCAGGGAAAAATCAGCGTGGTTTTGTCAAGGAGACTGGAACAAAGAAAAAATATTTATGTTAGGATGCTATCCGAAGGGCAATACAAATAAAAAATGACGTATACCTGTGTTTTACAGACTATGCAAAAGTATTCGACAAAGCACTTCACAAAGAACTGATAAAAACTCTTAGCAACCTTGACATATTTGGGAAAGATCTTGGAGTAATCAAGAACCTCCACTCTCAACAAACCATTTACATACGGACAGAAAACGAATTTAGCAGATGTACAAAGATTGAAAGGGGCGTAAGAAATGGATGTGTCTTTTCACCGGATTTGTCCAGTGAGACACAGGCTCTAATTTGGAATCAGAGAAAATCTCTCTTATATCCGACTTTCTCTTATATCAAGGTCTCCTATATCCGGGTTATAACATACATGCTAAATAAACAATTTGTATATTTTTATATCTTGTTTGATAGAAAATAATGTTTCTTAGATCCAAGCGAATGTGGTTTGAACAAATAAGTATCTGTTTCGCTGAGTATTAGGTAAATCTTTCTTTTTCTTTTTGTGTCCTCTGCTGATGAAAAGGAAAAGGGACGATCAGTTTAAGATGAAAAAGAGAGTGTGAGTGAAAAATAACAGAAAAAATATACGTAGTTAAGTGTTCCACAGAAATAGTAGTCAGAAGTTAAATGAATTCCTTGACATATTTTGGAAAGACTTGAGAGTAATCAAGAATCTTTACTGGCAGCAAAACGCATGCATACAGACAGGTACTGAATTCAGCAGATATACAAAGATAGAAAGGGGCGTAAGACAAGGATGTGTCTTTTCACCGGATCTGTTCAACTTGTACAGCAATAATATTTTGAGGACCCTAGAATTTATGCCAGGATTTGACATCGGTGGCCACAGTCTGAACAACATAGGATATGCAGATGATACAGGGCTGATAGCAGACACGGAAAGGAAACTACAAAACCTCTTAAAGAAGATAGCTGAAGAAAGTCGAAAGAAAGGACTACAAATAAACTACAAGAACACCGAATGTATGGTCATCAGCAAACAGAGGAAACCAAAATGCCAAATACAGGTGGGGGATACTAAAATCAAACAGGTCCAAAAATTTAAATACCTCGGAAGTGTTCTAATGGAAGACGGAAAGTGCGACACTGAGATCCGAAGGCAATTTATCATGGCGAACGACGCATTCCAGAGGCCAAGACAGTACTTAGAGATATTGGAATGTATGTGATGACTGTTCTTCATTATGGCAGTGAATGCTGGAAAATATCATTAAAGATAAAGAAAAAAATTTGAAGGACCCAAAATGTGGTTTTACAGAAGGATGCTGCAGATATCATGGATTGAGTATGTGAGCAATGATGAGGTTTTGGAAAGGATGAAAACGAAAAAAAAATATCAAGCATCAGGAACAGACAGCAGAAGTTCGTATGACATGCATTGAGGAATGAGGTCTTGGCAAATTAGACACTCACAGTTCAGGCAGAGGGAAAGAGAGACAGACGGGCCTGAGTGGGGAGTGGATAGAGCAACAAGAGAAAGGTAGTAAGAGCTACCAGGGATATGGAAATGTGGAGAGCTATGATCGCCTACATCCTTAAGCACTCTGGCACACAGAAGAAGAAGAATTCGATAATTCTCACTTGATATGGAATATTTAGCTATGAAAGTAAATAAATTGTGTCACATCAGTGAATTAGTTTAATTGAGGTGAAGTGAAATGTTGAGGAACATGCATCACGTGTGGCTTTAATGCTCGGGATGTTTTGTTTGAATCAGTTCAACCCAAGAAAGAGAGTTTTACTGCCACTGGTGCGCAGAGGGTTACCTAGAAGGAAAGTGATGAGAAAGAGGGACAGGTTATAGGGGGTGCCAAGAAGCGCGTAAGAGAACGATGAGAATACCGGTGGAAAGAGAGTGGAACGGACAGAGAAAAGTGCCCGAGAGAAAGGATGCGAGTCAGTGAGATAGGAAATGACTATTGACATTTTTTTTAATCATTTCACCCCAAGCAAGGCATTCCACTGCCACTATTGCGCTTGGGGCTACATAGGGGGAGGTAAATAGGAAGAGTGGTTAGATATAGGAAATAGTTGGGTGGTTGGGAAGAGTGTTTGAAAGCATGGAAGATAGTGTATTAGGAGGTGTCTATTGACCTTACATTTAAACTCCTGGATATTGTAGCCGTCGGGGAAGCAGTCATGTGGAAGAGAATTCTACAATCGGGAAGAGCGAGAAAAGAAACTGTTGGAGTAAAAGTTGCGGTTGCATTTTATCGGTTTCACTGTAAAAGGATGGGATCTAGTTGCTAATCTAGTATCTCGTGCAAATTCGAACCTAGGGGGCACCAGTGATCTAAGTTCATCGGAGCAGAAGCCGTGGAAGTATTTATAGAAGAGACACAGGGAAGCCACGTCGCGCTGAAGAGAGAGACTGCAGGCGGTCTGCTAAGTCGGTATCGATCACATTACATACCCTCCGCTGTACCTTGTCTAGAAGTCCAAGGAGAATAGCAGGGGCACCCGACCAGATATGGCAACAGTATTCAATGCACGGGCGGATGGTAGATTTATAAATGTGCAGGATAGATTCAGACGGAAAAAACCTCCGAGCCCTGCAAAGAGAACCGACTTTCCTAGCAGCGGATTCAGCAATAGATTCGATATAGTCATTCCACTTGACGTCCGCTTAGAGTGCGAGACCAAGGAGGCGTAGTGTTTTACTCTCTGTGAGGCAAGCCTGGTCCATGCTAATAAGAGATAAGTGCAAAATTCTTGGGATAGTAGCTATCGGGGAAGCAAGTCTACAGAAGGGGATTCCACAGGTGGGAAGTGCGACAAAAGAAGCTGTTAGAGTAAAAGTCGTGGATGCATTTTATTGGTTTCACTGTAAAAGGGTGGGACCTAGTTTCTCGTCTAGTAGTTTCAGTAAATTCATATATAGATGGCACTAATGACTGTAGCTGAGCTGACACGTCGGGATCGATTACATTAGAGTGTCCCCGTTGGATTTTGTCAAGAACTCCGAGACGGGAAATTCGAGGAAATGCACAGGGTTGTATTCTTTTTTTTATTACAACAGAAACAAGACAGAGAAATAAACGATTGACTTTGCCTTTAAATATTTGAAGATTAGAGTTGAGTGGAAAGCAAAAAGCTGGAAGAGATTTCCACAAGCAAAAGAAGAAACTGTTAACATACGACTTACAATAATATGAAGAAAAAGAAAACATAATTAAAGAGAGAGAACAATAAAAGAAGAGGAATCAAGAAGGATAGAAAAAAACGACTGACATATGATTTAAATTTTTGAAGATCAACGTGGACTGGGAAGCAAGAAGCCGGAAGAGTGTTCTACAAGCGAGAGAAGAAACTGTTAACATAGGATTTATAATAATATGAGAAGAAGAAAACATAATTAAGTAGAGAGAACAATAACAGTAATCAAGAAGACAGGAAATAACGATTGAGTTTACATTTACATATTTGAAGATCGAAGTTAACTGGAAAGCATGGAGCAAGAAGAGAGTTCCACAAGCGAGAGATGAAATTGTCATCATATGACTTATAATGATGTGAGGAAAAGAAAACATAATTAAGGATAGAGAAACATAAAAGAAGAGGAATGAATAGGACAGTAGACAACAACTGACATTGCATTTAAATTTTTGAAGATCAAAGTTGAGTGGAAAGCAAGAGACCGGAAGAGAGTTCCACAAGCGATAGAAGAAACTGTTAGCATAGGACTTATAATAATATGAGAAGAAGAAAACATAATTAGGGAGAGAGAACAATAAAAGAAGAGGAATCAAGAATACAGTAAATAACCATTGACATTTCATTTAAATTACTGAATATCAAAGTTCAGTGGAAAGCAAGAAGCCGGAAGAGAGTTCCACAAGGGAGAGAAGAAACTGTTAGAATAGGACTTATAATAATATGAGAAGAAGAAAACATAATTAAGGAGAGAGAACAAGAAAAGAAGAGGAATCAAGAAGACAGTAAATAACCATTGACATTGCATTTAAATTACTGAATATCAAAGTTCAGTGGAAAGCAAGTAGCCGGAAGAGTGTTCTACAAGGGAGAGAAAAAACTGTTAACATAGGACTTATAATAATATGAGAAGAAGAAAATATAATTAAGGAGAGAGAACAATAAAAGAAGAGGAATACAGAAGACAATAAATAACGACTGACATTGCATTTATATTTTTGAAGATCAAAGTTGACTTGGAATCAAAAAACGGGAAGAGAGTTCCACAAGCGAGAGAAGAAACTGTTAGTATAGAAGTTACGTTTAAATCTTTAAAAGCAAGAGACAATGTTACCAATCTTATACAGCACATAGAAAGAGAAAATACACCAGAATGATAACCATAGAAAACCTAGAGGGAATCTACATTACGGCGGTGAGAAAGTGACTGAAACGGAGATGCCAGGTCAGGATCTATAACATTGCAGATTCTTGTTTGAATCTCTGAATATATAGCAGGAGCAAGCAGACCATATGTGGCAGGAATATTCGAAGCATGTGCAAATGGTAAACTTATGAATATGAAGATAAATTTTAGATAAAAATTATCGCGCACGACACAGTGAACCAAATTTCATATTAGAAATCTAGTAATTGATTCAATATAATCTCTCACTTAATGAGTTTAAAAAATGAATATGGAAAATGATTTTTTACTGTTTGATTGGTTTTAAGTAATTTGATAATTTCAATTTAATATGGATTGTTCGGTTATGAAAGTAAATAAATTGTGTTGTGACAGTGAATTTGTTTAACCGAGGTGAAGGTAATTGACAATGCACAAGCAGCAAGTATGGCGGTATTGCCCGGGATTGTATATGAAATTTAAACGGTTGAAACAAACAAGAAATAAGAATACAAACGACCCAAATATTATTCTTCTGTGCGTCCCTTTTCTTCAGAACATAGATCTCCACAACTTCCTATATATTTTAAAAAATTAATTTCATTATTTATATCTAAATATTTATAAATGGAACTTTGTCTCTGTGTGTGTGCGTGTGTCTGTGTCCGTTACCTATAGACTCCGAAACGGCTGAACTGATTTTCTTCAAAATTTACACAGTTGTACTATAAGCGTCTGCGTGTGTTCTTAGCTAGGATCTGTGTCGAGGTACCGCCAATAAATATCGAAAATCGATAATCGAAAAAATCGGGTTATAGAAGGAGTGGTTTGATTTTAATCAAATTTGATACACTCATAGACAAAGACATAAGAAATGATATTCAGAAGTTTCAAAGTTGCAGTTCTTACAATAGTGCAGAAAATCGATAATATATATGTATAAAAGGCAATATGTTTGTGCATCTGTTTATCTGCCTGTATGTCTGTATTTTTTTCAGCCTTTTTATTTTAGTTTTTACTTCGGTTTGGCTCTAAGTAGGCATAATTGTAGTTCTTAGTCTCAGTCATGATACCATTTACTCAGAGGACTTGTTTAGCCTTCAAAATTCAGTTTACGACGAAAAAAACCTATTTGATATCGATAGCAGGAAATTTGACCAATATCCATTCATTTTTCTTTCAGTCTACGGTTTCGCTTTAACTGGAAACAACTATTGCTTTTTAGTCTTTCGTGCCAACGTCTAAAGAGTTTGAGCTCCGGGCTATACTGCTAGTTTTTAATATAATTTTAAAATACTTTGATCTTTCCTCGTAATAATAAACATTTTGACGAAAAAAGTTCTTTCTTCTTAAGTTTGGGGACTTTTTTTATTCACACGATGCCGTATTTTTTTTTTAGGCGTTTTAGTGGCGGTACCTAAATTAGATTGAAATTAAAACTTAACAGCCTCAAGAAAAATTTTACATGTTTGAAAATTAAATTTAAACCTAAAGGAATCGCGAGCTCCAGGACAATGGATTACTTTTAAAGCTTTCATTGGGATAATCTTCTGCCCAGTCAGTCATGTCTCTTTAGAGACATGATCACCCAAGCGTGTATCACGTATGGCACTTAACTTACTGACACCCGAGCAACGCCGGGCTATACTTCTAGTATAAAATAATGTCTTCGTCTTTGTTGATATTCGGAGGTTATACTCGTGTAAATTATCTATGGGTATATGTTTGATTATGCAACATTGATCTGATAAGTCAGTTAGGTACCATACGTGATAGATACTTTCGGCGATCATGTCTTGAAAGAGACATGACTGACTTGGCAGAAGATTATCTCGCAGTAGGTTGCCATTGCTTTCTGCGGTAGACTGCATGTGCGTTTTGCTACAGTCGATAATGACACGGAACTACAAATCGGCAAGCTGAGTTCGAATTCCATTTGAATTCTTTGTCGTCACTTACGCACAAATACTCTTGGAAAAGGTACTATTCCGTCTCTTCCCTCCAGTTATGGGTTAAATAACAAGGCAGATTTGGTTCTATAGCCCTGGCTGGCAATCAGTCTACCACAGAAAGCAATGGCAACCTACTGCAGGATAATCTTCTGCCTAATCAGTCATGTCTCGAAAGAGACATGATCGTCCAAAGTGTGTATCACGTATGGCACTTAACTGACTGACTGATCTGATGAGTGACATGTGAGGAGTCATTTTAAAGAGGTGGTTTTATGTCCGTCATAGGATGTTGATTTATGATCAGAAATAGTTTTGTACTGGGCAGTGAAATTGATACACTATATGGGTCATCGGTAGATTGGGTTATTTTGATTTGTATGTTATGGTGAATCACACCTATTCCTCAGATAATGGACTCTCCCTCCTATATTAATAAGATTCAACAGGAAGTTAACTTGAGCAGTTCTTGGGAAGTTCTTAAAAGTTCTTAGAAATTCTTTACAGTTCTAGTGGAGTTCAGTAGAACTATTAGTTAGTTCCAGTTTGGATATAGTTGAACTTAGGCAGTTGATATTGGTCGGCAGTTAGCCAAATACTAAGGAGTCAGCTTACAGTGGAAGATTACCAAGTTCCTAACATTTTGGGTGCGTGAAGTCGATTAGAAACCGACATATCACGATTATAACCTTCAGTGCGAAAACTTTGGAAATGTCTATAAATCGGCTGAAAACGCTTAGGACGATGAACAATACGATGAATTTTGAAACTTCATTATTCCCACGAACGTAAGTTGTAAGAATTCTGAAAAAACAACAACAACAACAACAAAAATGATTAATGTTTCCTTTCTCTGATATGATTGTGACATTCAACAAAAGATATTTTAAAAAGGTTGCTGTGCAAATATACATTAACACACACACACACACATACACACAGGCACACGTATATACATATGGACAAATCTTGCAATATATATATATATATTGTATCGAGGCAGCAGATAATTTTCTAAACATATACTGTAAAAGATAAGATACAATGAATGCCTATTATGTCTAATCATGAGCCGTTCTAAACATCGTATTTTGGCTTTAATTTCAGTTGAAAATAAAGACAAATATTGTCCAGGATTTGGATATTTTTTTATTATGCTGATTCTAAGATTTCGGCTCACATGAGCCATCTTCAGAGAGGTTACAAGGACGTTAACATAAAAACATCCACCATCATCGACGATTTTATTTTGTGTTGACATAAAACTTTGCCAGGCAACAATAACAGTTACCAAAAATAGCAAACGCAGTGCGTAAATTTGTAATGCGGTTTATTTTGTGGATATTTGCGTTTGTTGGCTTTGTGTGTATGTTTTCTTTTCGATTTGGTGCTTGTTATATTATTTTCTGTTTTTAGTCGTGGTTGTTTGTATATTTATATTTTATTTGTATGTTTTTTGTAAAATACAAAAAAACCTAACACTATCAAAATACATAACCACAAAGAAAAACATTCCCACCGAAATTAAATGGGAAAAATAAAATGAGCATCATCACACAGCAGCAATAGAAAAATATGTAAATTATGCTTAGAAGAGGAGCTAGCAATATAGTTGTTTTGAAAACCAAAGTAAAATACTAAACAAAAGAAACAAGATAATGTGAAAATGTAGACATGCGAACAAATCTCTAGTTTGTACCCAAATAACAACAAAATCAAATAAAAACAAAACATTGAGTGCAACTAGTTACTGTCCGACCAAGAGGTTGAATTTACAACCACTAGGACACCAGATTAGCAAAGTCACGCAGAAACTATTGGGTAAAAGATTTCATCGGTGAATTTGGTGTAGGTTAACAAGATTGATATACATCTGAAAACGACCTAAGCGTGCAAAATCTATAGAGCAATAATACAAATGAAAACAATAGCCCGAATATGAATAGTGTAAATGATGATAATTCCACATCCCAAAAACTCTCCCTTTTCACCCACCTTTCTAATATTCAGTCAAATAGGGTCGTCAGTGATTCACTAATTTCCCCATCTCTTTTGCTGTTATTATGTTGTGTGAGGGTAAAATCTTTTCAACCACATTTCTTTTACCTTAATATTTTTTTTTATATGTGAGGAGTCCTGTCTTGCCATATAATGGATACTACATAAACTAGCATTCTTTTCTTTGTTTCCAACTAAATTTATTCTTTTCCTAGCATTTGGGATGATCTTTCGCTCGTCCAATGCGTGTTCAGATTTTGGTTTCGCATTTTCCATCTTTTCTTCTTTTATGTGCCCTATTCTTTCCACGTCTCCCTATCCCTGGTGGCTTTTAGCACGCTTTCTCCTGTTGCACCACCCAAACACCGCTCTGCCATCCACTAGTTCAAGCCCATAAACCTAGAATATAAACGTATAGAAACTAGCATGGCCACAAAATGAAGGATCAGTCTATATATAGATCATAATACACAATTGATCCCCCATTTTATATCCACTTATAATTTCTTATAAACAGTTGGCATATATATTCTTCTTCTTGTTCTTTCGGGACGTAGGCGATCATGGCCTTCCACGTCTCTCTATCCCTGCTGGCTTTTAGCACGCTTTCTCCTGTTGTACCACCCTAACTCCGCTCTGCCTTCCACTAGCTCAAGCCCATAAATGTAGAATATAAACGTATAGAAACTAGCATGGCCACAAAATGCGTGATCAGTTTATATATGGATTATAATAGACAATTGATACCCCATTTTATATCCACTTATAATTTCTTATAAACAGTTGGCATATATATTCTTCTTCTTGTTCTTTCGGGACGTAGGCGATCATGGCCTTCCACGTCTCTCTATCCCTGCTGGCTTTTAGCACGCTTTCTCCTGTTGTACCACCCAAACCCCACTCTGCCTTCCACTAGCTCAAGCCCATAAATCTAGAATATAAACATATAGAAACTAGCATGGCCACAAAATGAGTGATCAGTTTATATATGGATTATAATACACAATTGATCCCCCATTTTATATATCCACTTATAATTTCTTATAAACAGTTGGCATATATATTCTTCTTCTTGTTCTTTCAGGACGTAGGCGATCATGGCCTTCCACGTCTCCCTATCCCTGGTGGCTTTTAGCACGCTTTCTCCTGTTGCACCACCCAAACCCCGCTCTGCCATCCATTAGCTCAAGCCCATAAACCTAGAATATAAACGTATAGAAACTAGCATGGCCACAAAATGAAGGATCAGTTTAAATACTGATTGTAATATAGATTGATCCCTTATTTTATATCCACATTGTAATTTCTTACAAACATTTAACATATATCTTCTTCTCTGAGCCATTTCCTTTCAGGACGTAGGCGGTCATGGCTTTACATCTCCCTATCCCTGGTGGATCTTTGCACGCATTCTCCTGTCTCTTTTTCCCTCTATCTGGCCTGTTAGTATCAGGTTCTCTAAGCCCTCCATCCTCATTTCATGTCTCTTCCTGATGCTCAATGTTAATTTCCTTTTCATTTCCATCCTTTCCAACACCTCGTCATTGCTCACATGCTCGGTCCATGATATCAGCAGCATCCTTCTGTAGAACCACATTTCAGCTGCTTCAGGTTTGCTCTTCATTTTTGATGATATTATCCAGCATTCACTGCCATATTGAAGAACTGACATCAAATAGCAATCCAATACTTTTTTCTTTGTTTTTAGCGAAATTCTCCTGTTGCTTAATACTTCAGGAATGCTTCCTTCGCCATGCCAATTCGCCTTCAGATCTCTGTGTCGCACTTTCCGTCTTCTGTTAAAACACTTCCCAGGTAAAACATTTGTTATATATTTAAACTATGCTTGCTTAATACTGACATTTCAGTTTCCTAAATAGAAACGCGTTTTATTATTTCTATTCTTAAAGATCACCATAATTCCTGTAATTGCTGTTGATACTCCTTATATCTAATATCCGTATATCTAATATCCTTATATCTAATATCCTTATATATAATATCCTTATATATAATATCCTTATATCTAATAACCTTATATCTAATATCCGTATATCTAATATCCTTATATATAATATCCTTATATATAATATCCTTATATCTAATATACTTATATCTAATATCCGTATATCTAATATCCTTATATATAATATCCTTATATCTAATATCCTTATATCTAATATACTTATATCTAATATCCTTATATCTGATATCCTTATATATAATATCCTTATATATAATATCCTTATATCTAATATCCGTATATCTAATATCCTTATATCTAATATCCGTATATCTAATATCCGTATATCTAATATCCTTATATCTAATATCCTTATATATAATATCCTTATATATAATATCCTTATATCTAATAACCTTATATCTAATATCCGTATATCTAATATCCTTATATATAATATCCTTATATATAATATCCTTATATCTAATATACTTATATCTAATATCCGTATATCTAATATCCTTATATATAATATCCTTATATCTAATATCCTTATATCTAATATACTTATATCTAATATCCTTATATCTGATATCCTTATATATAATATCCTTATATATAATATCCTTATATCTAATATCCGTATATCTAATATCCTTATATCTAATATCCGTATATCTAATATCCGTATATCTAATATCCTTATATCTAATATCCTTATATATAATATCCTTATATATAATATCCTAATATCTAATATCCTTATATCTAATATCCGTATATCTAATATCCTTATATCTAATATCCTTATATCTAATATCCGTATATATAATATCCTTATATCTAATATCCGTATATCTAATATCCGTATATCTAATATCCTTATATCTAATATCCTTATATCTAATATCCTTATATATAATATCCTTATATCTAATATCCTTATATCTAATATCCTTATATCTAATATACTTATATCTAATATCCGTATATCTAATATCCTTATATATAATATTCTTATATCTAATATACTTATATCTAATAACCTTATATGTAATATCCTCATATCTAATATACTTATATCTAATATCCTTATATATAATATCCTTATATATAATATCCTAATATCTAATATACTTATATCTAATATCCGTATATCTAATATCCTTATATCTAATATCCTTATATATAATATCCTTATATCTAATATACTTATATCTAATATCCGTATATCTAATATCCTTATATATAATATCCTTATATCTAATATCCTTATATCTAATATCCTTATATCTAATATACTTATATCTAATATCCTTATATCTGATATCCTTATATATAATATCCTTATATATAATATCCTTATATCTAATATCCTTATATCTAATATAATTATATCTAATATCCTTATATATAATATCCTTATATCTAATATCCTTATATATAATATCCTTATATCTAATATCCTTATATATAATATCCTTATATCTAATATACTTATATCTAATATCCTTATATCTAATATAATATATATCTAATATCCTTATATCTAATATCCTTATATCTAATATCCATATATCTAATATCCTTATATCTAATATCCGTATATCTAATATCCTTATATCTAATATACTTATATCTAATATCCTTATATCTAATATCCGTATATCTAATATCCTTATATCTAATATCCATATATCTAATATCCTTATATCTAATATACTTATATCCAATATCCTTATATCTAATATCCGTATATCAAATATCCTTATATCTAATATCCTTATATATAATATCCTTATATCTAATATCCTTATATCTAATATACTATATATCTAATATCCTTATATCTAATATCCTTATATCTAATATCCATATATCTAATATCCTTATATCTAATATCCTTATATATAATATCCTTATATCTAATATACTTATATCTAATATCCTTATATCTAATATACTTATATCTAATATCCGTATATCTAATATCCTTATATATAATATTCTTATATCTAATATACTTATATCTAATAACCTTATATGTAATATCCTCATATCTAATATACTTATATCTAATATCCTTATATATAATATCCTTATATATAATATCCTAATATCTAATATACTTATATCTAATATCCGTATATCTAATATCCTTATATCTAATATCCTTATATATAATATCCTTATATCTAATATACTTATATCTAATATCCGTATATCTAATATCCTTATATATAATATCCTTATATCTAATATCCTTATATCTAATATCCTTATATCTAATATACTTATATCTAATATCCTTATATCTGATATCCTTATATATAATAATATTATTATATATAATATCCTTATATCTAATATCCTTATATCTAATATAATTATATCTAATATGCTTATATATAATATCCTTATATCTAATATCCTTATATATAATATCCTTATATCTAATATCCTTATATATAATATCCTTATATCTAATATACTTATATCTAATATCCTTATATCTAATATAATATATATCTAATATCCTTATATCTAATATCCTTATATCTAATATCCATATATCTAATATCCTTATATCTAATATCCGTATATCTAATATCCTTATATCTAATATACTTATATCTAATATCCTTATATCTAATATCCGTATATCTAATATCCTTATATCTAATATCCATATATCTAATATCCTTATATCTAATATACTTATATCCAATATCCTTATATCTAATATCCGTATATCAAATATCCTTATATCTAATATCCTCATATATAATATCCTTATATCTAATATCCTTATATCTAATACACTATATATCTAATATCCTTATATCTAATATCCTTATATCTAATATCCATATATCTAATATCCTTATATCTAATATCCTTATATATAATATCCTTATATCTAATATACTTATATCTAATATCCGTATATCTAATATCCTTATATCTAATATCCATATATCTAATATCCTTATATGTAATATACTTATATCTAATATCCTTATATCTAATATCCGTATATCTAATATCCTTATATCTAATATCCTTATATCTAATATCCGTATATCTAATATCCTTATATCTAATATCCTTATATCTAATATACTTATATCTAATATCCTTATATCTGATATCCTTATATATAATATCCTTATATCTAATATCCTTATATCTAATATCCTTATATCTAATATAATTATATCTAATATCCGTATATCTAATATCCTTATATATAATATCCTTATATCTAATATCCTTATATATAATATCCTTATATCTAATATACTTATATCTAATATCCGTATATCTAATATCCTTATATATAATATCCTTATATCCAATATACTATATATCTAATATCCTTATATCTAATATCCTTATATCTAATATCCATATATCTAATATCCTTATATCTAATATACTTATATCTAATATCCGTATATCTAATATCCTTATATCTAATATCCTTATATCTAATATCCGTATATCTAATATCCTTATATATAATATCCTTATATCTAATATCCGTATATCTAATATCCGTATATCTAATATCCTTTTAATCATCATCATCATTCATAATTCTGCGGCCTCGGCCGACATAGAACTTACTACACCCTTCCAGTATTCCTCATTTGTCATAGCTCCTGTAAAGTCTTACATGGTGTATCTCTGTGTATCCTGTCTGGAAAGGTTAATTTACGAGATCGATTCTGAGATGATGGGTGCCTCCGTAATACAAACGATGAAACAAGTTCATCTGCGGCACGTGCGCAATGCCCAGCAAACTGGACACGTCTCTTTTGAACTAAGGTTGATACTCTTGGTAGGTCTCCATATATCATTTCTAGAGTTGGGTGGTTTCGACATGAAAGATCAAGTACTCTTCTGAGAAGACGAGTATAACATCCATCTAAACGGCGCTGTTATTTTGCTGAAAGTGTCCAAGTTTCAGATTTATAGAGTAAGATTGGTTCAATAAGTGCGCGAAACACTTGAGTTTTGATCTTACGATCAAGACTGGATTTCCAGATCTTATCCATTTTGTTACAAGCAGTCCATGCTATGCCTTTTCTGATATCAAAGTCTTTTTCAGAATTCTTGATGTGTGATCCTAGATATTTGTAGTCATCAACGTGTTTAAGGGTTTTATTCGAGAGAGTTTTAATTTCATGATTGCTGCGAATGTTAATTAGCATACACTCAGTTTTGGTTTAATTCAGGTGAAGACCTGAACAGTTTGCTGCTGATTCAAGAGAAGATAGGAGTGCCTGAGCACTAAGGAGGTTGTCTGACAACAGTGCAATGTCATCAGCAAAATCAGCATCGGTAATATAAAGTGCAGGGTAACGTGAACTTCTCGGCTGATACATGAGTCCATTTTCTTTTATTGCATCCACAGAGATGCGCATGATGTAGTCTATTACAATGATGAAAAGGAAAGGTGCAAGTGTATTATTCTTTTAATACCCTGTCCATCATGTCCTGTAGTTTCTTTCAATCTCAGCCATCAACACAGTCTTCTAATATTAGTAAGATTGCGCCAACTGATAATATATCTTGGTGAGATTTTCATAACTTTATAGCGTAGTTTATCGATCGCCTTTGCCTAATCTCTAAAACACAGGTACACATCCTTGTTCACTTGTCAGCCACGATCTTAGATATGCAGATGGTATTGTGTTGATAGCAAACAAAGTACTGAAGAGTTTTCAGCAGAATAGGAAAACGTCGTTGTATAGGTTGAACCAATCTGAAGATTTACGAGGTATCTGTTTTTGTGTAGCTACTGAAGTCATTTCTCTATGGATTATTCTAACATCGTTTCTAAATAGATCGAATTTTCCTAGAAGTTCAAATAGATCCTTGTGCCATACCCTGTCAAATGATTGGAGTAATCTATAATCCACTAGCAATATAGCCCGGCGTTGCTCGGGTGTAATGTAAGATTATATATATATATTATCGATTTTCTGCACTATTGTAAGAACTGCAACCTTCAAATTTCTGAATATCGTTTCTTATGTCTTTGTCTATGAGTGTATCAAATTTGATTAAAATCGGACCACTCCTTCTATAACCCGATTTTTTCGATTATCGATTTTCGATATTTTTCGGGGGTACCTCAACACAAAACCTAGCTAAGAACACTCGCAGACGCTTATAGTACAACTGTGTAAATTTTCAAGAAAATCGGTTCAGCTGTTTCTTAGTCTATCGGTAACGGACACACACACACACACACACAGACACAGGCACACATACACACACAAAGTTCCATTTATAAATACGTTTAGATAAGTGCGTATCATTTCTGCACTTGTATTAATCTGCGTGTTGTGGTGTAGTGGATAACACATCGGAGAGCCGAGTTCGAATTCCAATTAACTTACGAGCAAATACCATTGGGAAATGTATTTATCTGGCTATAGAAGAATGCCTCGGATGTCATGGACCGAGCATGTGAGCAATGGCGAGGTGTTGGAAAGAATGGAAACGAAAAGGAAATTAACGTTGAGCATCAGGAAGATAAAGTAAAGTTCCTGGGACATGCAATAAAGAAGGAGGGCTTGTTGAACCTGATACTAACAGGCCAGATCGAGGAGAAAAGAGACAGAAAAAAGCAGCGGTTAACATATTTGAAAGGCCTGAGCAGGTGAATGACATAACGGGGGCTGCGAGACGTTACAGGAGAAAGCGTGCTAAGAGCTACCAGGGATAGGGAGACGTGGAAGGCCATGATCGCCTCCGTCTTGAAATGACAAGGCCCATAGAAGAAGAAGAAAATGGGTTAAATAAGAGAGTTGTTTCTCTAGGTTTGGTTGGCAATCAGTCTACCGCAGAAGAAATGGCAACCTACTGAGGGGAAATCTTCGGCCCAGTCAGCCACGTCTTTTTTCAAGACATGATTGCCTTAGCGTCTATTACGTATGGCTCTTAACTAACTGATTGTTTTCTCTGATATCATTCTAATGGTGAATGCCAAGATTAAAATATAATGCCTGGTAGGTGATTCATACAGACATTCTGGAACTATTCGGGTGTTAAGATATAGATTCTTAAACGTTTGGAAACCAAATTTTAACGCTGAAAGAGAAAAAAGATGAGTGCGGGTTCAAAACAGGTTTTGAGATGCTCGATTGATTCAAATAGCATTTTTTTTCAGTGAAAGAAAAAAATCCCTTTTCTGAAGGCCAAATATCAACTTGGGCATTTGAAAGAATAGGAAAGGAAACAGGGAACTTTAAAGAAATCAACTTCGGGAAAAATATTTTATATTCAGCAACAGATAAAAGAATTTTGAAGAAATATAAAAACCAAAGTTTTATCAAATAAGCAGAATAACAAAAAAGTGGTAACTATATATATATATATATATATATATATATATATATATATATATATATATGACGCTATTTTATATTTTTAATTTCGTGGGTGCGTGTTATTTTTTTTGATTTTTTGTTTGTTGGGCACGTTTTGTCCTTTAGGTCTTCATCGGACTGAATTTGTTACGTTGCTGGTGCAGCTACGCATGCGCATGAGCAAGGAATGATGGGAGTTTTAAATTGAATCTTTTTTTATATATAATCTAGCCAATTCTATTTTGATTGTTTTTCTTTTTATTTCCATCGCGTTTGTGATTAGATATACCACACTGCCATTTCAATTGTAAAATGATGAGTTTGTACTAGATTCTACGTGACAGAGAGGAATGTCCATCAGAACATTTTCCGTGAATGTATTTATAGAAAAAGCACAGGGAAGGCAATGGAAAAGTTCCTGAGGCGGACATACCAGGTCAGAACAAACTACACATACCCACAAACACACATATGTATGGGTGTGTTTGCTGCCACAGGTCGATAGTTACATGTTAAGAATATATATATATATATATATATATATATATATATACTCTTAACATGTAAGTATCGTATATATATATATATATTTTTTTTTTAATCATTTCACCTCAAGCAAGGCATTCCACTGCTACTATTGCGCAGGGGGTTACATAGAGGAAGGTGATGAGAAAAAGTGGTTAGATATAGTAAATGTCAGAAGGAGGGTCACGAGTAAGGATGGAGATGAGAAGCGTGTTTGAGAGAATGTATGCGAGTTAGTGTGTTAGGAGGTGTCTACTGACCTTACATTTAAAGTCCTGGAGATCGTATATATATATGTATCTGTGTGTCTTTGTGAATGTATGTAAGTATAAATTCACTTTTCTACTTATCTAAGAGTGCTATATTGTAAATTTAATATGTATGTGTATTTTATTTGAGGCAATAATGGCGCCTCTTCTGTTTGTATTTTCACAATTGTCTTTCGTGTGTCTTCTTTAGTGTTTTTTTCTCTAATTTCGTTTGTTTAACGAAATTTTAGTCTCGATTCTTTCAAACCCCGTTAGATTGCATTCTCGGCGTCATCCCGACTGCCGAAAAATTTCTTTCAACAAAATAAAAAGCCCAACAACGCCTCGAACATAACAAAATATCGTTACCGAAAACAAACTCTTTTTTGATTTTCACGTTCCCTATCCTAAACAACTTCTTAATATGCGGCCGTGCCAAAAATATAATCTACAAAACATTACGAAAATAAGATTTCTTAATGTTTTTGATTGAACTTGGGGTAGAATGCATTTTCCTTTTTAGCGTATGTATGTTTTTGGATGTCTATGCCAGCCACGAATTAATTTAAGTTTTATTTTTATAAAAAAAAACAAAAATAAAAAAGAAACAAAAAAAACAAGATTGTTTCTGATTTCCACGACCAATATTCAAGTACGATGCATTTTTCTTCTTCCTCTATGTGCCGTGTCCCTTCAAGACGTAGGCGATCAAGGACCTCCACATCTCCCTATCACTTGTAGTTCATAACACCCTTTCTCTTGCTCTTCTTCTTCTTCTATGTGCCGTGTCCCTTCAGGACGTAGGCGATCATGGCCTTCCACATCTCCCTATCACTTGTAGTTCATAACACCCTTTCTCTTGCTCTTCTTCTTCTTCTATGTGCCATGTCTCTTCAGGACGTAGGCGATCATGGCCCTCTACGTCTCTCTAGCTCTTCTAGCTCTTAACACCCTTTCTCTTGTTCTTCTTCTATGTGCCGTGTCCCTTCAGGACGTAGGCGATCATGGCCCTCCACATCTCCCTTGCCCTTGTAGCTCTTATCAATCTTCTGTTATTTACTGAAGTCCATCAAGTATGTCACGCGTTGCTTTCAATTATCGCCTCTTTCCTTTACCCGTCCCGTAAGCATCAAATTCGCCAAGTTCTCCTTCCTCAGCCCAGAAACTTCAGCTCTCTTTTTCTGATGCTAAGTATCAGTTTCCTTTTCGGGTCCATCCTCTGCAGAACTTCGTCGTTACCCACATGTTACGTCCATGGAAGCCCCAGCATGCTTCTGTAGAACCACATTTAGGCTGCTTCAAGTCTTTCCTTCATCTTTGCTGATACTGTCCAGCATTCGCTTCCATATTGAGGGACAGACAACACATAACAGTCAAATATTCTCTTCTTTGTTTCCAGTGAAACCTTCCTGTAGCGCAATACTCTATCCAGCTTCTGGAAAGCATCCTTACCAACACGCTTTCGGATCTCAGAGTCGCACATTCCGTCATCTGTTAGGACACTTCCCAGGTATTTAAATTTCTGTGTCTGCTTGATTTTAGTCTCCCCTACATGGATTTGGCACTTTGGGTATTTTTTCTACTGATTGCTATTAACATTATGCTATGTCGGGAGTAAGAATAAATAACTCAACAACAGGAATAGGTTAATTGTTGTATTCCGTGAAAATAGTATTTACAAAGGTTATTAGTATCCAATACAAGAATAAAGGTTAATCGTCTCAACCGTCGTAAGACGTAGTATGAGCAATGGGTACTTCCGGGTCGTCACCGGAAGTCTATGACTGACTTGTCGATCGGCTGCTCGGCACACTCTCCTACGTAGATGCCACCATTACTTTACATAGTAATGGAATAGTCCATTAGTCGAATAGGCGTGGGCGTCCCAACAAAATCAGAGATACTGAAATCAAGCAGGTACAGAAAATTAAATATCTGGTTACTTCCGGGTCGTCACCGGAAGTCTACGACTGACTTGTCGATCGGCTGCTCGGCACACTCTCCTACGTACATGCCACCATTACTTTACATAGTAATGGAATAGTCCATTAGTCGAATAGGCGTGGGCGTCCCAACAAAATCAGAGATACAGAAATCAAGCAGGTACAGAAAATTAAATATCTGGTTACTTCCGGGTCGTCACCGGAAGTCTACGACTGACTTGTCGATCGGCTGCTCGGCACACTCTCCTACGTAGATGCCACCATTACTTTACATAGTAATGGAATAGTCCAGTATAGCCGAATAGGCGCGGGCGTCCCAACACATTACGATGCGCTGGAGAATAAGAATTATCTGACGCGGACTCGAATCTCTTTATTGTTTGATTTCAGATCAATGTTTGTTAACCACTCTTTGATCGATTAATGGATTCGATTTTTACGATTTACCAACACTTTTCGGGTTATTTAAAGTCGGAAAATATTTTTCAATTCTAAATATATATTTTTTGGTAGTGGAAAGTACTTATGGTTTCGTGATAGAAAACTTAATTATTAATCTTGTTTTAAGAAAAAAGAAAATTATGAAAAAGTAAACCAAAAGGGAAATAGACGAAAGACAAGGTTGTGTCGTCTCACCGGAGTTATTCAGTTTTTACTTTGATATGATATACAGAGATTTCGAATTCCTATCGGAATTCATTTTTGGTGGACATGATTTTAACAATATTAAGTATGCAGATGACGAAATCAATAGCAGTCAGGAAAACTAAAGAAACTCAGGAGGTAATAAAAGAAGGCGAGAAGAAAGGACTAAACATCAGTTGAAAAAAGACAGAATGTATGGATCTCAACGAAAGCAAAAATCTAAATATGCAAACATCAAATATAATACATCAAAATCAAGCAAGCACATAAATTGAAATATCTAGCAAATCTTTTGACAGATGATAGAAAAAGTGGCACCACAATCCAAAGACGCATTAGGTTTGCGAAAGTTGTTTTACAAATGCTAAGCAAAGTATTTAGAAACAGTAAAATTTCGTTAGAAACAAATAGATAGGGACAGAAGAGTTATGTAATATCTGTTCTTCAATAGGCTGGAAATCTCGTCACAGATGAAGAAGATACTTGATGCAACAAAAATGTGTCTCAAAAGAAAACCATAGATTAAACAAACAAATTACAAAGAAGATTTAGAAAAAATAAAAACAAAAATATCAATTATAGGTAGCAAGAAAAAGGTGGTTCTTTCGCTGGTAGTTAAAATACATTGTGATTAGCAAAGATAAACATTACAAAAACCGACATAAGATAAGAAAGTGTAGAGAAGTGTGATTCCCAAAGTTCTGAAAGAACGCTGTATATAGAAAAAGAAGAAATGTGTTGGAAAGCATTAAGCCGGAAGAGAGTTCCACAAGTGAGAGAAGAAACTGTTAACATCGGACTTATAATAATATGAGAAGAAGAAAACATAATTAAGGAGAGAGAACAATAAAAGAAGAGGAATCAAGAAGACAGTAAATAACAATTGATATTGCATTTGATTTACTGAATATCAAAGTTCAGTGGAAAGCAAGAAGCCGAAAGAGAGTTCTACAAGCGAGAGAAGAAACTGTTAACATAGGACTTATAATAATATGAGAAGAAGGAAACATAATTAAGGAGAGAGAACAATAAAAGAAGAGGAATCAAGAAGACAGTAAATAACAATTGATATTGCATTTGATTTACTGAATATCAAAGTTCAGTGGAAAGCAAGAAGCCGTAAGAGAGTTCTACAAGCCAGAGAAGAAACTGTTAACATAGGACTTATAATAATATGAGAAGAAGGAAACATAATTAAGGAGAGAGAACAATAAAAGAAGAGGAATCAAGAAGACAGTAAATAACAATTGATATTGCATTTGATTTACTGAATATCAAAGTTCAGTGGAAAGCAAGAAGCCGAAAGAGAGTTCTACAAGCGAGAGAAGAAACTGTTAACATAGGACTTATAATAATATGAGAAGAAGGAAACATAATTAAGGAGAGAGAACAATAAAAGAAGAGGAATCAAGAAGACAGTAAATAACAATTGATATTGCATTTGATTTACTGAATATCAAAGTTCAGTGGAAAGCAAGAAGCCGAAAGAGAGTTCTACAAGCGAGAGAAGAAACTGTTAACATCGGACTTATAATAATATGAGAAGAAGAAAACATAATTAAGGAGAGAGAACAATAAAAGATGAGGAATGAAGAAGACAGTAAACTACCATTGACATTGTATTTAAATTACTGAATATCAAAGTTCAGTGGAAAGCAAGAAGCTGGAAGAGAGTTCCACAAGCGATGGAAGAAACTGTTAACATAGGACTTATAATAATATGAGAAGAAGAAAACATAATTAAGGAGAGAGAACAATAAAAGAAGAGGAATCAAGAAGACAAATAACAATTTACATTGCATTTGAATTTTTGAAGATCAGAGTTTTCTTGAAACAAGAATCCGGAAGAGATTTTCACTAGCGAGAGAAGAAACTGTTAGCATAGGACCAATATGTGAATAAGAAAACCTAATTAAGGAGCGAGAACAATAAAAGAAGATGAATCAAGAAGACAGTAAATAAGGATTGACATTGCATTTAAATTTTTGAAGATCAAAGTTGGCAGGAAAGCATGAAGTTGGGTAAGTTTTCAACAAGCTATAATGTGAGAGAAAGAAAAGTTTACATAGAACTTATGGTTACATATTTTTAATTTGTTACTGTAAAAAGATGTAACCTTGTTGCTAATCTCGTATTAAATGCGTATTGTCTAGGCACCATAGAGGAAATGTCATAAGAAGGAAATATTTACTAAATAACGTAAAGGGAATGGAAATGGAAATATTTACTGAAGCCCAGATGCGAGGTCATGAGCAATAATATTGCTAATTCATAATTTTACTTTCTTTTTTTTTTTTAATCATTTCACCCCGAGCAAGGCGGAAACTCCACTGATGTGCAGGGGGTTACATAAATGTAAAAACATTAATTAGAAAAGAGTGAGGAGTACAAGCTAGTTAGAAAGGAACAATAGAAAGCTGAGAAAGCAGGTGCGATGACAGATACATGGGCGGAGAGAAAGTGAAGATTATACAGGGGAGGGGAGAGAGCTAGAGGCCAGTGGTTAGTAGATGAGTATTGACTTTGCATTTAAATTTCTGGAGGTTGTAGCCGTCAGGAAAGCAAGAATACGGGAGTGAGTTCCACAGGCGGGAAGTGCGAGAGAGGAAGCTGCAGGAGTAGAATTGTCGTCTGCATTTGGCTAACCTGACTGTGAATGGGTAGGACCCAGTTGCCAGTCTGGTTGCACGGGTAAACACCTGTTGAGGAGGCATCAGTGACTTAAGCTCGTCCGAGCAGAAGCCATGAAAGTATTTATAGAAGAGACAGAGGGAGGCCACATTTTGACGATGGGGAAGTGGCTGCAGTCGAGTCGCCAGATCAGTACCTATCACATTACAGATTCTCCTTTGGAGCTTGTCAAGAACACTGAGGAGAACGGCAGGGGCACCTGACCATAAATGGCAGCAGTACTCCATGCACGGACGGATGGTTGATTTGTATATATGCAGGATGGATTCAGGTGGAAAAAACATCCTGGATCGACATAGTGACCCAATCTTCTTAGCAGTAGATTTTGCTATGGATTCAATATAGTGGTTCCATTTGAGGTCTGAGGACAGGGTATCAGAATAACTAAATATGTCGTAGAGGCAGTCAGAAAATATGAAAAGAAATGAGCGAATGGTATATTAGAAATATTTAAGATAGGTTATTAGACAAAGAGGATGTTGCAAGCTTAGGCAAAAGATGTGATTTTGAAAACGGTCAGAAATTGCTGAAGCATTTTCTCATCCGACTCCTTTATCTTCGATATTTTAAGACATATTTTGAAAGTGTCAACAAAACGTTTCGCTTGTCCGTTTGATCTTGGATGATACGGGGCGTTGTAATATGTTGTATTTGTAAGGACTTGCAGAATATCATGAACTCACTCACATTGGAATCACGTAGGTCAAACCGTGCAACGATTTCGTCCGAGATATTTATTGCTAATGTGGTAGTTGGTTTTCTGAAATGTCCGTTTCTGGTCGAAATTGAAAATTAATTGGCGGGGTCTTTGCTGTGAGAGCATAATCTCTTCATAATTTTACCAAGTTTTGTATGTCTTCCTCCATTTTCGGCCACTAAGTGTAGCATCTCGTTTGCACCTGGCTTCTTTCCGGTCCGTCAGCATTTTTTTTTTTTTACTATCGCTTTCTTACTGTCGTGGAAAAGATCTTTTATATATTCTTTCCATCGCTGGAGCATTCTTCTTTCTCTAACATGATCGTACTATCCTTGGAGTTTATACATCCTGTTAAGGAGCATGTTTTTGTCCTGTCAGTTCTCTTATTTCTTTATGCATATCTGCTTTAGTCGTCCTGCTCAATTTCTCTACTTCTGCACATTTGTTGAACGGACAAGCGAAACGTTTTGTTGACACTTTTTAGCCTGCTGTTCAAATGGTGGTCTCCGATGACAAATCCTGGCCCTCAGAATAGTCTCGCTGTACAAGTTGAATAGATCCGGTGAAAAGGCACATCCTTGTCTTATGCCCATTTCTATCTTTGAATATCTGCTGAATTCGTTACCTGTCCGTATGCAGGTGGTTTGCTGCCAGTAAAGGTTCTTGATTACTCTTATATCTTTCCCAAGTCTTTTGCAAGCTTGCTTTCATTAAGAGCCGTTGAGAAATCAGCACATATTATTCTTCTTCTATGTGCCCTGTCCCTTCAGGACGTAGGCGATCTTGGCTCTCCACGTCTCCCTATCCTTGTGGCTTTTAGTATGTTTGCTCCAGTTGCACCTGGCAACCCCCGTTTCGTCATCCACCTGATCAGGCATGCAAATATGTTATCCGCTGCCTTCCTCTGTCTCTCCTTCCTTCTATCTGACCAGTCAGTATCAGGTTCTCCAAACTCTCCTTCCTTACTGCATGTCCCAGAAGCTTCACTTGTCTCTTCCTGATGCTCAGTATCAATTTCCTTTTTGTTGCTATTCTTTGCAACACCTCATCGTTCGTTACTTGCATGTTCAGTTCACGATATCCGAAGCATTCTTCTGTAGAACCACATTTCGGCTGCTTCCAGTTTTGTCCTCATTTTCGATGATATTGTCCAGCATTCACTGCCGTATTGAAGAACTGATATCACGTAGCAGTCCAGCACTCTTTTCTTTGTTTCTATTGAGATTTTCCTGTGTGTTAGTATTTTGCTCATCTTCTGGAACGCGTCCTTTGTCATGCAAATTCGCCTTCGGATCTCCGTGTCGCACTTTCCATCTCCTGTTAGAATACTTACTAGGTATTTCAATTTTTGTACTTTCTTGATTCTGGTATCTCCCACTTATATTTGGCATTTTGGGTTGTATCTTTTGCTGATGACCATGCACTCAGTTTTCTTAAAGTTTATTTGTAGTCCCTTCTTGTTACTCTCCACTGCTACATTCTGTAGGGTGTCTTGTAGTTTCCTTTCCGTGTCCGCAATCAGCACTGTATCGTCCGTATAACTTACACGGGTTTTATTATTCTTTTTCTTCACATGATCAGTCGGCAATGCCCATTCAAATTAGTCCACTTTGGAAATGACCCCCAATTTCTTTTCAATTTCTTATTGATTGAATCTAACGCCGCGAAGAGTACACCTCTTTTCGGTTTGAATATTGGTGTTGGAATTTTTAAACTTCAAAATTTGCCTTTGCTTTTATTTACGTGTCAAGAAATTCTGATAATACCTTCTGAGAATTTCTTAATTTAGTTTTAAATTTTTTCGGTTGCCGTAATATTACCTGTGACAATATTTACTTCCTTGCAGAAAAAATTTATTGGCAGATCTCAAAGATTAAATAGGAAAATGTCATCCATTCCTAACATATTTGTTGTATTCTCAACAAGAATACCACTGCTTTTTTTTTGTTTTTCCAACGAATGAAATGTTACAGATGATCTCACCTAAAAAAAAATTAACTTCTTTGAAACACTCCGAGCAAATTTTCTTGAAATCAATAAACTAAGTCTAATCAATTTTCTGCCAGCCTTTTCAATAATTATAATATCGGACCCAATATTTAATTGTAATTGTATTTTTATATTTTTAATCGTGATAAAAAGAATTTTTTTTTGGGTGATGCTTCGAAGTCTTCCAAATTTATCTTTCTGTTTGTTAACTTTACCGAATATGTTTGCAGTGAACAAAACAAGATCTAGATTTTCTTGTCTCTTAATACTCTGATTAGCTTCGGGAATGCGTCCTTGGCCATATCAATTCGCCTTCGGATTTCAGTGTCGCACATTCCGTCTTCCGTTTGAACATTTTACAAGTAACCTTGCAGCCGAGCTTGAAAAGGACCTCCAATTCGTCGTGGACTGGGGTAAGAAATGGTTCGTAAATTTTAATGCTTCTAAAAGCTGCTATCAATTAACCATCATAGACAATCGCACCTTCCTCACATTAGCATGGACCAGGCTCCCCACCCCAGAGAGTAAAACACTACGCCTCCCTGGTCTCACACTTTCAGCGGACCTCAAGTGGAGTGACTATATCGAATCCATTGCTAAATCCGCTGCTATGAAAGTCAGTTCTCTGTGCAGGGCCCGGAAGTTTTTTTTTCGTCTGAAACTATCCTGCACATCTACCATCCGCCCATGCATTGAATACTGCTGCCACATCTGGTCGGGTGCCCCTGCTATTCTCCTCGGGGTTCTTGACAAAGTACAACGGAGAATCTGTAATGTGATCGATATCGACTTGGCAGACCGGCTGCAGTCTCTCTCTCACCGGCGCGACGTGGCTTCCCTGTGTCTATTCTATAAATACTTTCACGGCTTCTGCTCAGATGAACTTAGATCACTGGTGCCCCCTAGGTACGAATTTGCACGAGATACTAGATTAGCAACTAGATCTCACCCTTTTACAGTGATCCCGATAAAATGCAACCGCAATTTCTACTCCAACAGTTTCTTTTCTCGCACTTCCAGACTGTGGAATTCCTTTCCGCATGATTGCTTCCCCGACGGCTACAATCTCCGGGGGTTTAAATGTAAGGTCAATAGACACCTCCCAACACACTAACCATCTTTCAAACACTCTTCCCATCTACGCAACCCCCAGCCTCGGTATCCTTAACCATCTATCACCCTCTTTCTGACATTTCCTATATCTAACCACTCTTTCTCTTCAACTTCTCCTATGTAACGCATGCGCAATAGTGGCAGTGGAATGCCTTGCTTGGGGTGAAATGATTAAAAAAACTTAATTTTTTTAATTGCTTGATTTTAATATCCCAAACTTGTGATTGGCAGTTTGGGATCCTCTATTTGCTAAGGACCATAAATTCACGCGGCCAAGGTACCATGGATGAGAGAGCACATCAGAACAAATATCATGAAAATATATATGGAAAAGACACATATAGGAGGATTCATATTACATAAGATTTCAGCGTTGTATTTGTTTTTTAATGAATTTTTTCTATTTCTTTATTCCTTTGCTTAGTTTTTCGAAAGGCATTTGTTTGCTATTCCAATGCACCTTGAGATTGATTTCGGCGTCACATTTTCTATCCTCCCTATACTGAATCGTAATGAATATAGAGCTGGACAAAGGTAATGAAAGTCGATTTAAATTGCGACTGGGTTGCGGGAGACGATATCTGAGACTCTTTCCCAGGGCAGTGCTAGATAGTAAAACTCAACCTTTATGTTTTTTCTTTTAATCGGAAAAGTCGGGGGTTTTGAATTTTGCTTAAGATTTTGAGCATACTTCCTATCCAACCCACTTAAACTGATGTCCTAGAGTCTAATAAAATAGAAAATGTCATGACATTCATAGCAGCATTTGGAATCACCGACGACATATCCGTCACCTCACCAGACCTCATCCGAGCAGCAGGACGCAATGATCCCCAATATAAAAAATTAATAAATGCAGTACAATATAGATTCCCAAGAACACGCCATCTCACTGCACTTATACTTTGTGAAATTTTGGATGTAATAAACTGCCTAAGCAGTGACAATGGCTTAATCTTATTGGATAGAAGGATAGTGATTCCAACTTCTCACCGAAAAAAGATATTGCTCAGCCTACATTCAGCAAACCAAGGTGTAGCTTGCACGAAAGCCCGTGCCAATGAGTCCATCTACTGACCCGAAATAAATGCATCAATCCGTAATGTTAGGGCCAATTGCATGGTGTGCTGAAACATTGCCCCTAGTCAACCATGAGAGCCGATCAAACTTCCACAATCGTCAGATGGCCCATTCCAGCAAAGAGTCATGGATGTATATTAATATATGTTTCTATGCTTTAAATTTCATAAATATGAATATATAGCAATAACCAAAAAATAAACGAAAAAGACATTGCTCCTGGACAGCTGGTACAAATTCATTCGATAGCAATATACTGTAGTTCAACAAAACACGATCTAGATTTAAAATTCAAACGCAATGCACTGACTCATTGATTTTGTTAGAAAAAGAAAGACTCGAATTTACAAACGCAAAAGCGAGTCCAAGACAAAAGCGAGTCCAAGACAAAACTCGTGAAATTTCACACCTTGATGCGAAATGTTTATCGCCAAATAGAAAACTAGGAAACATCTAAAAACAAAATTCAATTAATCTTCAATTCTAAGAAACAAATTCTTTTACGGACCTTTTCTCGGGCCGATGCGAAATTTGTTAATTTTGAATCCATTTCTAGTTTTGTCAGAATCCTGGATCATATTTCTGCGTCCTTATTTGAAGTTAAGTCTTTAACGAATATCAAGTATTTAAATGAGTCGGAGGTTAACTCGGGAAATTTGCATTCATCTTTTTCTAATTAGAGAGGTAATCTTTTTTCTCATTGATCAAAAATAGAATTTTGTTTATCGCCTAATAGGAAGCCCAGAATTAAATATGGGTGTGAATATAATGTTAATATACATCCATGACTCTTTGCTGGAATGGGCCATCTGACGATTGTGGAAGTTTGATCGGCTCTCATGGTTGACTAGGGGCAATGTTTCAGCACACCACGCAATTGGCCCTAACATTACGGATTGATGCATTTATTCCGGGCCAATAGATGGACTCATTGGCACGGGCTTTCATGCAAGCTACACCTGAATGTGTGCTCGCCTCCTTTTCTCTCTAATCTTCTTCGCTGTCCCTGAGCCACTTACCCGACCAACGGAGTGGAGACATCAAAGACATTCCTAACTGACAAACGTTTACACATACATACGCACCAAAGCTCTTTTCGACATTTACTGTTATAAATATTTTAACGTCCTTTGAACCCATCCAAAGGATATTACTTTTATTTGTAAAAAAAAACAAACCTTAATTGATATATGTGTATATATAAATGTTATTTTCATACACAATTTGATTTTCTTGTTTTATACCCCTCTTATAGTGGGCTATCTACTAACGAGGCCAAATTCAGTTAATCTGCTTCAACACACGACTACGCTTCACTAGAACGGATAATCCACTATGTATTAAATATCCTGAAGAATATTTAACCAATACATCTCATTGTCATCAGAGCAGGGGGGTAGTTTTTTTTAAATATTAATTACTTAGCTATTCCGAGTAAAAATCTATGCGGACCAAAAGGCATATTAAATTAAATTATCCTGAAAAGTATTTAACTAATACGTTACATTGTCATTTGAGCAGGCGATTTTTTTAAAATACTGTTTTAACTGTAAATAGAAAGGATTTTCTTCTGTCTTTTATTCGTTCACTATTTTGTGAAAAGGATTAGTTGAATGTCTACGCTCGAAATTCATTCTTCCATCGACTTTTACTCTCATTTTTGTTTCATCTCATAGTCTTCGTGATATTCTCGCATATTATTCTCTGCTTTGTCCAAAGAACTCTTCCAGTTTCCAACTGATTGCTGGAAAACGTTTCGAAGCGATAACGTAACTGAAATTTCTTCTTCCTATCTTCGTAATCACGTTTTAATTGTTTGACATCAAATCTACATATTAAATGCAGATAACTTTTTTTTAAGAAATTCCAATTCTACGGATAAAAATTCTTATTTAAAGAACATTCTACACCATTTACAGGAATTCATATTGAAACTCGCTCTCTCAATATATATATATATATATATATATATATATATATATATATATATATATCATTCAGTTAAGTGGCATACGTGATACACGCTTCGGCGATCCTATCTCGAAAGAGATATGACTGACTGGGCAAAAGATTTTTCCCACAGTAGGTTGCCATTACTTTTAGCTTAGAATAATTGTCAACCAAGGCAAAAGAACCCAATCTGTCCCGTTATTTAACCCATAGATGGAGGGAAGAGATGGATTAATATCTTTCCCAAGGGCATTTGTGCTTAAGTGAATGCAACGAATTTAACTGGAATTCGAACTCGGTTCTCCGATTTCTCATTCCGAGCCGATATCCACTGCACCACAACCCGCATATATAGGGCGTTCCAATAACTTAGACGGATTTTAAATGTGAATTAAGAATACTTAGAATATTTGCTAGCCTAACGAGTAAAAATTACTTCACCCACTCCTTACCCCTTCCTTCGTAACACCTTCGCCTGCCAGAAGAAAACCCTACGTTTTTCTATATGAATGCCAAAATTGTATATTTGTAAATATTTTTATTTTGTGTTTTTCCTGGAACTCAGACTCTTTGGATATTGGCACAAAAATCTAAAAAGCAATATTTGTTTCCAGTTAAAACGAAACCGTTGACTGAAAGAAAAATAAATAGATGTAAGTCAAATTTTGATTTCCTGGTATTGATATCAAATAAGTTTTTTCGTCGTAAACTGAATTTTGAAGGCTAAAGAAGACCTCTGAGTAAATGGTAACATGGCTGAGACTAAGAACTACAATTATACCTACTTAGAGCCAAACCCGAAGCAAAAACTAAAATAAAAGGGCTGAAAAAATACAGACATACGTTCAGATAAACAGAGACACACACAAACATCTTGCCCTTTATATACATATATTATCGATTTTCTGCACTATTGTAAGAACTGCAACTTTGAAACTTCTGAATATCGTTTCTTATGTCTTTATAAGTGTATCAAATTTGATTAAAATCGAACCACTCCTTCTATAACCCGAATTTTTCGATTATAGATTTTCGATATTTATCGGGAGTACCTCGACACTAAACCTAGCTAAGAACCTTTGCAGACGCTTATAGTACAACTGTGTACATTTTCAAGAAAATCGGTTCAACATTTCGGAGTCTATAGGTAACGGGCACACACACACAGACACACACACACATAAACACACACACAGACAAAGTTCCATTTATGAATAAGTTTAGATTTTGAAAAATATTTAACCACTACGTCTCATTGTCGAGTTTCTAAAAATATCGTTTCAACTGTAAAATATAAAGCATTTTCTTTTGTCTTTTAGTCGTTCTCTATTTTGTGAAAATGATTAGTTGAATATTTACGCTCGAAATTCATTCTGCATTCAACTTTCACTCATTTTTTATTCATCTCATTGTCTTCGGAATATTCTTACATCTTCTTCTCTACTTTGGCCAAAGAATTCTTTCAGTTTCTAAATGATTATTGGAAAAAAAGTTTCGAAGCGGTAACGTAAGTGAAATTTCTTCTTCCTCTCTTTGTTATCATGTTTTAATAATGTTGACATCAAATCTACATATTAAATGCAGATAATGCTTTTCAAAAATTCCAATTCTACGGATTAAAATTCTTATTTACAGAAAATTCTTCACAATTTACAGGAATTTGTTTTAAGAAACTATCTTTCTCGCTCACTGAATGTGTGTGTATATATGTCAGTCAGTTAATTGCCATACGTGATACACACTTCGGCGATCATGTCTCAAAAGATATATGAATGACTGATAAAGATTCTTCTCGTAGTAGGTTGCCAACCAGGGCTATAGAACTCAATCTGTCCTGATATTTTATCCATCGCTGGAAGGGAGATTAATTCCTTTTCCAAGGGTATTCGCGCGTAAGTGAATGCAACGAATTTAACTGGAACTCGAACTCGGTTCTCCGATTTCTCGTACTAAGCAAATATCCACTGCACCACAACGCACATACATAGGGTGTTCTAATTAGTTAGAGCGATTTTAAATGTGAATTAAGTTTATGTATGTAATGATTAATTTTCAATTTATTTAAGATTTAGCAACTTCAAACTTCGGCAATTTCAAACACGGAAAATTTGACAATCGAACAACGAAGTCTATTACGAAAATGAACGTTCATACAAGAGAAGTTCCTCGAAACAGTGATGTCAATTGTTCACTACGATTGTGCGACTTTACGCCTTCAGATTTCTTCCTTTGGTGTCATCTCAACTGTAAGGCCTCTGCCAACAAGCCAACAACAATTCAACGGCTTAAGGATGAGATAATAAAGCATATTGGTGAGATCTTGGAGCAACTATGCAGAGATGTCATTAAAAGTTTTGAGCATCGAGTGGAAGTGTGCCGCTGAATCCTTAGCTGATATTTGGGCAAAAATATTTTTTACACATAATAGCCACGACTTAATAACATGATTGAATAGTGAAAGCAATAACGCTGTTTTCTTTACTGCTAACTTCAAACCGTATGAATGAAACGCTCTCTCTCTATATATATATAGAGAGAGAGAGAGCCTTTCATTCATACGGTTTGACGTTAGCAGTGAATAAAACATATAAATATATATATATATATAGAGAGAGAGAGAGAGAAGGAGTGAAAGAGAGAGAGAGAGAAAGAGAGAGGGAGAGAGCGTTTCATTCATACGGTTTGACGTTAGCAGTGAATAAAATATATATATAGAGAGAGAGAGAGAGAGAGAAGGAGTGAAAGAGAGAGAGAGAGAGAGCGTTTCATTCATACGGTTTGACGTTAGCAGTGAATAAAAGATATATATATATATATATATATATAGAGAGAGAGAGAGAGAATGAGAGAGAGAGAGAGAGAGAAGGTGCGATGAAAAAACTGTCGTTTGAATTACGCAAAACTGAAAATAACTGTCATTTCATTTTAACAGATATATTTCCCGAAATTTCCCAAAAATGTCTTAAAATAAAAGGATGCATTTAATCGGGATGTGCGTTGTGGTCCAGTCGATATGGACTGACTGAAAATAATAGGTGAAAATATGATTAAGGCGTCTATTGGTCATAAAATGGGAGATCAGTTTTATATTGTTTTGAAGTAATAATCTGATCTCCCACTAATTACTATTTAATAATAAAATGCGTCTCTTCCCCATTTAGCTATGAGTCAAATAATAGGACAGATTGGGTTCTATAGCCTTGGCTGGCAACCAGTCTACCACAGAACGTAATGGCAATCTACTGCGGGATAATCTTCTGCCCAATCATTCATGTTTCTTTCGAGGCATGATCGTCCAAAGAGCGTATTACGTATAGCACTTAACTGACTGACTGAATATAATAGTTGAAAACATGATTAAGGCTTCTACTGAGTATAAAGTGGGGGGATCAGTTTTATATTGTTATGAAGTAATAAAATGATCCCTCAATTAATAATACCCAATAATATAATACTGTACAAAAACGTCCTGTTAAATTCCTTGTTTGTCTTTTGCCTGGTCATTGTCTTGTTGACTGCACCACCCCTCAGCCAAAAGATAAAATAATTCTTTTTCTCTACTGGAGGTAATACACGTGCGTTTGGGTTAGAATCAGATTTGAAATATTCTTAAAAGTAAGTTATAATTTTGCTTTGATTTTATTTTGTTTTATTTTTTTGTGGCTAATTTTAAAATAGTTTCATGGTTATTTGAACGAGTGTTCTTTATCTTTTTTCAAAGAAATTTCTTTGACCGGACTTTAACTAAGTTTAAACTTAGTTAACTCACCACCGTTAGTTTTTTTTCTTCAATTGGAGTAAATAGTCTAAACTATCACCCGGTTCACACTCCACCCACGTCTATTGAACAGGTGAAGAGGCTCATCCCTTGTTTCCTGTTTAGGATGTGATTTCCGGTTTTCTCTTTTCCAATCTTTTCACTTTTCTTCTTTTTTCTTTCAATTGGAGTAGATAGACTAAACTATCGCCCGGTTCACACTCCACCCATGTCTATTGAACAGGTGTAGAAGCTTATCCCTTGTTCCCTGTTTAGGATGTGGTTTCTAATCTTTTCACTCTTACGTAGCCCCCGGCACATCAGTGGCGTTACCGCCTTGCTCGGGGTGATATGATTAAAAAAATTTTATTAATACTTAATAATATAATACATGTTTTCCCACTTTAGCTATAAGTGAAATAATAGGACAGGTTGGGTTAGATAGCCTTGGCTGGCAACCAGTTTACCGCAGAAAGCAAGGTTGCCTATTGCGGGATAATCTTCTGCTCAGTTATTCATATCTCGAAAGAGACATGATCGCCCAAAGCGGGTATTATGTATGTCACTTAACTGACTGACATTAAATCGTAATCTCCTATATCTCTTTTGGAAGGTCTCCTTGTCTATGGAAGTAAATCCTGCCATAACCCTTTCCTTCATTTTATCTTTGGTGTCAGAAGGATTTTTCGCTTAGCTACGTCCCATACATAATAATCCAAGAGGTTGCAGTATGTCTGCTATTTTCTTGCTACATTGTGCCCTCTCCGCTTCTTTGTCTTTCTGACTAACCAACAGAAAAAACGTGAAATATTTGGCCAAAACAACGTCTTCCTTGTCTTTCTGACTAATTAACTGAAAAACGTGATATATATGGCCCAAAAAGCGTCCTCCTTGTCTTTCTGACTAAGCAACTAAAGAAAGTGAAATATATGGCCAAAACAACGTCTTCCTTGTCTTTCTGACTAACCGACTGAAAAACGTTAAATACATGACCAAAACAACGGTTTCCTTGTCTTCCTGAGTAATCGAATGAAAAATGTGAAAAAAATTGGCGAAAAGACAGTTCCCTTGTCTTTCTGACTAAACGACTGAAAAACGTGAAATATATGGCCAAAAACACGGGTTTCTCGTCTTTCTGACTAACCGTAAGAAAAACGTGAAATATATGGCAAAAAAACCCAAAACAAAAAAAAACAAAAAACAAAAAACGGCTTCCTGGTCTTTCTGACTAACCGTCTATAAAACGTGAAATATATGGCCAAAACAACGGTTTCCCTGTTTTTCTAACCGACTGAAAAATGTAATATTTATGGCCAAAAAAACGTCTTCCTTGTCTTTCTGACTAACCGACTGAAAAACGTTAAATACATGACCAAAACAACGGTTTCCTTGTCTTCCTGAGTAATCGAATGAAAAACGTGAAAAAAATTGGCGAAAAGACAGCTCCCTTGTCTTTCTGACTAAACGACTGAAAAACGGGAAATATATGGTCAAGAAAACGTCTTCCTTGACCATGTGACTAACCGTCTATAAAACGTGAAATATATGGCCAAAAACACGGGTTTCTCGTCTTTCTGACTAACCGTAAGAAAAACGTGAAATATATGGCCAAAAACACGGGTTTCTCGTCTTTCTGACTAACCGTAAGAAAAACGTGAAATATATGGCCAAAAACACGGGTTTCTCGTCTTTCTGACTAACCGAAAGAAAAACGTGAAATATATGGCAAAAAACCCAAAACAAAACAAAAAAAAAACCCCGGCTTCCTGGTCTTTCTGACTAACCGTCTATAAAACGTGAAATATATGGCCAAAACAACGGTTTCCCTGTTTTTCTGAGTAACCGACTGAAAAATGTAATATTTATGGCCAAAAAAACGTCTTCTTTGTCTTTCTGACTAACCGACTGAAAAACATGAAATATATGACTAAAACAACGTCTTCCTTGTCTTTCTGACGAACTGATTATAAAACGTGAAATATAGGCCCAAAACAACGGTTTCTTCGTTTTTCTGACTAACCGATTGAAAGACGTTAAATATATGGCCAAAATAACTTTAAGGCACTTGATGTAGGCTTCCCTGTTGAGTGCGATGCTCTGTGGGAAGATGAATAGGGGCATAATGTTCCCGTAAGTAGGGGTCCTTACAACAGCTTTAGACCCAATCAACTCTTTCCGAATCTTTTGTTATTATTTTCTGATTAACACCTAAGCACACTGAAATGTTCGAACTGGATCATCCGGCGAGAATGACAACTTGTACATCATGCCAATTCCAAATTTCTGGCGGAGAAAATTGCATCATGATACTCTTTTACCCACAATCGGTTCTCAACAGACCCTACTATACTGTGCAGTGGACAAAATATATATAAAAAAAACAACTCACATGCGCGAATTTTAAAATATATATTGGTGACAATTAATCCATCGTACCCTTTATAAATAGATAGACAGATGTGCTCTTTTTGTATATATATACTTGTCATCCACATTTAAGCCTGTTTCACTGTATCTCAGTTCATCAATGTAGCTAGACATTCACTTGGCTGGGATCAAAACTCGACCAATTCGGTATCAGTCGGAGTCTCTACTACGTAAGCCATAGGCACATAAAATGAGGGAAGAGAAACTTTAGCTTGTTATATATAAGCAGTGTATACACACTCCAGTCACGGGAAGAACTCGATTCATTGCTATGGAGCAACGCGTAAATTTATATATATATATATATATATATATATATATATATATATATATATATATATATATACTTTTCGGTCAATGCAAGTTACTCCACTTGCTTGTTCAACAGTTTCCTAGAAGATTCATATCACCCATTTTTATTGGACCAGACACTGTGTTTAGCCAATTGAATTAGCATAATTCTGCGTGGTTCCCCTATTTCTGCTTCTAATTTCGACTAAGAGAGACAGACTGTCTAAATCCGACATTGAATGGACGTTATCCAAGATACCAGATAATATATCTCTTCAAGTTGCAACAACTTCAATCAGATACGTTAAAGTCTCAAACACTAATCTTCGTATGCAACCGTTCATTGTATAGTTCTATATTGTGTAAAATAATGTATCCTAATGATAATATTGTGTCGTTTTTCCCTTGTCTTCCTAATATTGACCGGAACAAAGTCAATACAAGTTTGGACCGAAATCACAATATTTTGCAAACAAAGATCAAGGTTTGTCTTGACATAGTTATAACAGGAAAATGAATGCGCGTCGATATATTTTCAAATGAATGCTTAGCTGTTTAAGAAATTATATATATATATATATAATCTAGAAAAACTTTCAGATATTCTACAATTTCATGGATAATACATATTCGCAGCCAAAACCTGCTTCTCTTCAGACATAAATGATACAACAGTTAATATTCAAACCCATCCAGAAAAGCATCACATACAGACTCACGTGCCCATATCGAGAATAGATATTTGTAACGGTGTTTGACAAAAAACATTTCCTCGCTCATTCAAAAAAAAAAGAAGAAAGAAAGAAAAAGAAAAATATAGAAAAATCATAGAAGAAAAAAATAGAATAAATAAAGAACAGGTTGGAAATAAGTGTCTTTAATTTCACATGTTTCACATCCAACAATTCTTCTTCAGAGTTTCTTCAAAGACGAATGATTTAAAAGTCTAAGAAACTCTATGTTGATTGAGATATGGTTTCATTGGTCAGATACGTGACACGTGTGATAAAGCAACGGATGAATATTAAAATGCTCAATATAAAACTTGTGTTTGTTTAACTGTATGTGTCTACGCGTTCTTTTTAAATAAAATAAGAGAAAACAGTTACGAATGTATGCTTTGAGAGAAATCAAATGATGGAACGATTTTCGTGTATGAATCATAAACGAAATGCATTACCGTTTAAATTCTAGTAAAAATAATGTTAACAGAATCTTTTAATGAAATTACTAAATATCATTAACGGTTAATATCTTTCAATGAAATAAATGATAACTATGTATTAAAATTATTATAATAACATAATTAAGTTATAATATTAAATAAATAAGAACCATATATATAAATCATCATAAAATATTAACGGTTAGAATCTTTTAATGGAATGATAAATGAATAAATAAAATGTAAAATTAATAATAACTAGCAGTATAGCCCGGCGTTGCTCGGGTGTAATGAAAGCTTTAAAACTAATCCATGGTCCCGGAGCTCAGACTTTTTGGACGTTGGCATGAAAGACTAAAAAGCAATAGTTGTTTCCAGTTAATGCGAAACCGTAGACTGAAAGAAAAATGAATGGATGTAAGTCAAATTTTGATTTCCTGGTATCGATATCAAATAAGATTTTTTCATCGTAAACTGAATTTTGAAGGCTAAATAAGTCCTCTGAGTAAATGGTATCATGGCTGAGACTAAGAACTACAATTATACCTAGTTAGAGCCAAACCCGAAGCAAAAACTAAAATAAAAGGGCTGAAAAAAATACAGACATACAGGCATATAAACAGACACACACACAAACATCTTGCCTTATATATATATATATATATATATATATATATATATATATATTAGCGTTTATTGCACTATTGTCAGAACTGCAACCTTGAAACTTCTGAATATCGTTTCTTATATCTTTGTCTATGAGTGTATGAAATTTGATTAAAATCGGACCACTCCTTCTATTACCCGATTTTTTCGATTATCGATTTTCGACATTTATCGGAGGTACGTCGACACGAAACCTAGCTATGAACACTCGCAGACGCTTATAGTACAACTGTGTAAATTTTAAAGAAAATCGTTTCGGAGTCTATAGGTAACGAACACACACACGGACACATATACACACACACAAAGACAAAGTTCCATTTATAAATAAGTTTAGATAATAATGAGAAAGAAAGAATGATAATCATAAACAACTGGAAATTATATTTATATAATGATAGTAAGTAAGAAAACTATTTCATTATTAGAATATATGAAACTACTAATAACTTATTTAATAATATCAACCAGTATTTTGGATTCATTAATACATTAATTATTATTTTGTGAAAAGTTTTGGAAGTAATGTAATGTTTTAAATGTGTTTATAGTTGGTAGCAATGTTATATATATATATATATATATATATATATATATATATATATATATATATACAGTACTGTGCAAAGTATTAGGACAAGAACTGTTTTAGCTTTTATGAGGCATCGAAATAATAGTTTAAAATCATCCCTGTCCTAACACTTTTGCACACTACCGATAGTGTGCAAAAATATTAAGACAGGTGTGATTTTCCTAAAACACTCACAAAAAATTCAAATACAGGGTGAAAAGCCAAACCTTTGTAAAAATTATTTAACTAAAAAAGAAGCGGAAGGAAAGATTCGAAATTTGAATTGGCCCCTCCAAAGCCCTGATCTCAATCTTATTGAACATCTATGTGATATTTGGGATTAAAAATAATGATAAATCTAATGTTACTTCGCAAGACACACTTTGGGAACAAATACAAGCTGCTTGGCAAAAGATTCCATTAGATACATTGAAAAATCTTGTGATGTCAATGCCAGACAGAATGAAGGCTGTGATGAAAGCAGAAGCCTATTATACTAAATATTAACTTTATTTTGTAACAAATATTTTTTCTTGTTAAAGCATTTGTTGAGTAGATCAAATCAAATTACTTGAATTAAATTGTTTATTTTCTGTCAATATGCCTTATAAAAAATAGTTCTTGTCCTAATACTTTTGCACAGCAGTATGTATATATATATATGCGTGTGTGTCAGATTAAATAACTTGTAAACATGTTTGCTTATTTTTATTAGAATCCGTTCATACTCACGGATAATCTTTTGCGTATTACAATTAAAAGATGTCAGAAATGAGCTGTAACGTTGCCATACGTTATTTTCATTCATTTCTTAAGGTACCCAAGTACTTTCAACCTCTTTCCCAGATCATCTTCAGAGGTGTGAGTTATGATAACAAATGTAACCGGAAGGAAAACTGTGTTACTAAAAATTACTGTACATTTTTTCCTGCTTTATATATAACGGTGGACGAATTGCTAGCGTTCATTAGAACGTGAAAATTATCCAAAATGGAATTTTTTATATGTTGTAATGTCATGGTCATGCACGTGTTAAAGCATGAAAAAATGTCCTTTTTACAAACATTTTATAATATTACTACAGTATTCATAGCTGATGGTATTAATTGACGGCTTAAGTTTTTTTAATGAATATTGCATCGATAAACTGTAGTTTGCTTTTGTTGTTTTCTTGGTGTAGGGTACTTGTATTATGTTTTATTTATACAACTATCCTACACCAAGAAAACAACAAAAGCAAACTACAGTTTCTCGATGCAATATTCATTAAAACACTTAAGCCGTCAATTAAAAGAGTATGAACGGTTTTTATTAAAAATAAGCAAACATAGTGTTTGCCTTTATTCAATCTGAGATGTTTAAAAGAAAATTTGCTGCCTGAATACACAAATATATATATATATATATATATATATATATATATATATATATATATATATATAAACTTTGCATTTCTAGTTAAGTTAAATTAATCTAGGAACAGGTACAAACAGGTAGGAGAGCTGCCTGATCCTAAACACTTTGCTATTCATATTTAATTAAAAGTAGGTACTCACAAGTTTTTAGCAGAGAAATTATCCACTTAAAGCATACAGTTAACAAGGAAATGAAACGCTTTAATTCTAGAACATAGCTGGCAATTGATGTTGCATTTAAATTTTTGGAGATTTTACTATCGAGGAAGCAAAGAAGTTACGAAAACAGGAAGTGCGAGAAAAGGATCTGTTAGAGTAGCAGAAGCGGTTACACTTAACTGTTTATTATTTTGAGGGGAAAAGAATGGGGGTAAGCTGCAAATGTATTGTCATCTCCGATGTAAACATTTGGATGTTAGTGCAACGGTCACCAAGTTCAGAGTAACTGGATACTGGGTATTTCAAATAATATAAATATACTTGCAAAAAAAAAAAAAAGAAAATTAAAAATTAAAAAATTAAAAAGTTAAAAAATAAAACAAAATAAAAATAATAATCTTGCATTACCCCAAGTTAAGCAACTTGTCAAAACAAATAGTTAAATTGGTTAATCCATTTCAATATACTGGAATTGATAATTCAGGTCACACATGGATCAGTCAGTTAACTGCCATACATGATATACGCTTGGCCGATCATGTCTCGAAAGACACATACATGACAGGGCAGAAGTTCCCGCAGTAGGTTGCCCAACAAGGCTATAGAACTCAGTTATAGTTATTTAACCCTTAACTGGAGGGAGAATAGGTCGTTTATTTTATATTATTAAATTAATTAATAATAATTAGTGGGGGATCTGTTTATAACTTAATAACAATAAAAAAAAACCGATCCCCTAATTTATCCCTAGTAGAATCTTTAATTATGTTTCCATCTATTATATTCAGTCAGTCAATTAAATGCCATCAGTGATACACGCTTGGACGATCATGTCACAAAAGAGACACGACAGAAGATTTTACCGCAGTAGGCTGCCAACCAAGGTTTTCGAACCCAAATTTTTCCGCTATTTAACCCATAGCGAGAGAGAGAATAGACAGTTTAATAACTTACCAATGTTGTTTGCGATAAATGCATGGACCGAATTCAACTGGAATTCGAACTCGGCTCTACGATTTCATGTTCGAATCCGAGAACCACTGTAGCACAACGCACATCTGGCTACTGCGAGGATTAAATTCCTACAAAATATATTTACTAGTATTCATATGTCTGAATGTGAGAGCCATTCATATTGGGCTTGTGCCTGGCATGGGCAAAGATATAGTATCTCTCTCTCTCTCTCTCTCTCTCTCTCTATATATATATATATATATATATAGTTAGTTTCTACAAATATTTTCACGGCTTCTACAAATACTTTCACGGCTTCTGCTCCGATGAACTTAGCTCACTGGTGCCCCCTATATATAAATTTACTTGAGCCAATAGATTAGCAGCTAGGTCCCACCCTTTTACTGTGAACCCAATAAATTGTAAACGCAAATTCTAGTCCACCAGCTTCATTTCTCTCTCTTCACGCCTGTGGATTTCCCTTCCATTTACTTGCATTCCCGACAGTTATAATCCCCAAGAATTTAAATGTAAAGTCAATAGTCATCTCCTATTTCACTAACTTGTATCCTCTCTCAGATGCTTCTTTCTCCGTCCACTCCACTCTCATCAGTATTCTCATCCTTCTCTTACCCACTTCCTGACACCCCCTATAACTTGTCACTCTTTCTCATAACTTTCTCTCATGTTCCTTTCTCCGTCCACTCCACTCTCATCAGTATTCTCATCCTTCTCTTACCCACTTCCTGACACCCCCTTTAACTTGTCACTCTTTCTCATAACTTTCTCTCATGTTCCTTTCTCCGTCCACTCCACTCTCATCAGTATTCTCATCCTTCTCTTACTCACTTCCTGACACCCCCTATAACCTGTCACTCTTTCTCATAACTTTCTCTCATGTTCCTTTCTCCGTCCACTCCACTCTTATCAGTATTCTCAGCCTTCTCTTACCCACTTCCTGACACCCCCTATAACTTGTCACTCTTTCTCATAACTTTCTCTCATGTTCCTTTCTCCGTCCACTCCACTCTCATCAGTATTCTCATTCTTCTCCTGCCTCATTCCTAACACCCCCCTATAACCTGTCACAATTTTTCATAACTTTCCTCCTATTTAACCCCCCTGCAAAACAGTGGCCATTACATGCCTTGCTTGGGGCGATATGATTACAAAAAAAACTATATATATCAGCATGCCTTGTAGGCATAGAAGAATCCAAAGGAGTATCCTTTACATATAATGGTAGGATAACTCTCTACGAGAGCTCTAAACATATATGCATATCAATACATATAGAGTAAATATAATAAAAATTAAGACAGACGCGTTATTTCATGATGAATTTCCGATTCATCATGAAATAACGCGTCTGTCTTAATATTTATTATATATATATATATATATATATATATATATATATGCTATGGCGTTAAAGACAAAAACTTTATTAAGATAGGCCATGCCAAATATTATATGTTATTGGTGACATTGGAATTTTACTTTAGCTACTAGTAGTTATATCTGAAAATGCTAAAGACCTAGCAGAGCACTCCGGCGCAAACACTCCCTTTGTTTACAAAGAGAGGGCTGCCTCGACCCGATAAACAGTGTCTCCAGCACCTTTAGATGGAACAACGAGTGTGATCACGTCAAAAAAGGAACCAGTCCACAATGGGTTTTACCACTTTCCTACCAAGGCAGATGCGACACAAGGTCAATAAAAGTGGACATTCTGAACCCCTTAAGCTCAGGCAAAGATATCCCGTAATACCAGCTGAAGGCTGGGTCGGGCACTTGTCTGTTCACCCCAAACAAGATTGTACGCTTCGGCGGAGTGACGTTTGGGTTCCTTTCCACCCGGAGTTGATCACGAGAGAGTGGCGGCTCACTCCAAAATGAACCAAATCCTCCCTGAAATCCAAAGCGCAACTCGGGTTATTTATAAGATGATCCACAATGGTGGACCCGTATTTGTCTCGCATGGTATCTCTAGACAAAAGTTTTTTCTTAATTATTTTAGCAGGCACATGTTGTTTGATCCTAATATCCAAAAGTTACGTCATTCTTCCTATGTAGTCGACGCCATAACTACATTTAAAATAGTAAGTTACGGAATTAATATGATGGTGGTGGTGTGTGTGAGGGAAAAAGGTCTTTAGGCATCGATGGAGGGACAGATCTTGTTATAAACATATCACGCATATTAGCTGCAAAATAACACTGATGTTCTGCAAATTTGTGTGTGTGTGTGTGTGTGTTAGACAGTAATGGGTATGTCTCAATTCTTTCATAATAATGGTCTCTATTGAAAATGTGGTATTTTCTTACTGTCTAGCAGCTCTCTACTATCGGTGGTTATTGTCACGGACGCAGCCCTAAAAACTGATGTCACGATTCGCCTTAGCTTCAGGCTTGAGGCCGCTGTTGTGCATCTGATAGCTTTCCTCCTTTTTTATGTTCATTTAGGGACGTCGGACCAGCCAGCAATTTTTTTTTTGTTCCTGTACCGTATCACAAACACATGAAATATAAATACAGACGCTTCAAAATCTGTAGACAAAAATGAGGACCACAAAACTCGGATAGAGATTTATAAATTTCTCTCTTTTTCTCTTTTTTATTCGATAACAAGTAATCAAATAAAAACAATAAAAGAAAAGAAATAAAAATAATAATAATAATAATAATAATAATATTTCCTTTAGCTGTCGATATTTCGTGTAAATTATTTTTTTTTTTTTAACTATTATAATTTTCTTAAAAACAAAACAAAACAAGAAAATAAATTAAATCCGATGAAAAACAATTTATATGGTATTATTTTATAGAAAGTCTACGTATTTTTTTGATAAATTTATTTTTATTTATTTATTGTTTTAATTTACTTATTTAATTTATCTTAATATGATAATCCAATATTGACCAACGACTTTGTTGAAAAAATGAAAGATAAAGTGGACGAACAAATTATTACATTTTTTTTTTTTTTTCAACAAACGTCTCTCTATTTGAATTTTTTCTTTTCTCAATATGAAATTTTGTTTTAATATAAACAGGATTTTTTTTTTCTTAAGATATTATAATTTTTTTTTTTTTTTTTTTTTTTTTTTAAACAAACTACTCTAGTAATATTGATGTTTTGTTTCGTTGAGCCGTCTTTCTCCTTGAATTCCAATCGCGTCTATGTCAGATGTTGCTTGGCAGCCCATTTAGGAGAAGGAAAACTCCGAACAACAACCCGCAACTCAAGGTGTTAATCGTGCCGAGGAGTGAATGGCTACTGCGTTATGAGGTCACAAACGATTCCCTACAGGCTTCGGGACCCTGTTTGTAAAAGACCGTTACCCAACGTGCCGGGCAACTTTGGGTGGACTTTTGGACCCGTGCGTCACTCGTGGGAAAAACATGAAAAACACAAATAGAAATAAAAAGTCCAGTATGGCTCTTCCAGTGGATAAACAGGGAGCCCGTCCTTCAGGAGGGAACCTACCTGAGGTCGAAAAATCTGCCATAGGAACAAACTCCTACACAAAGAATGTATCTTCAGGTCCCCACAACCAGGATAATCCTAATGATGGTCCTGAAAATTCACCAGCTAGATCTACAACCGTATATTTAAAGAAAGAAAAAATAAAATGGTCTCGTGAGGAGTACAAAGTCGTTATGACTGCATTTCATGAAGCGTTACTCAAACCTCAAAAAAACATGACTCGCCAAACATATGACATTTGGCGTGAAAAAGTTGGTCAAACAAATAGAAAGTATATTGACGAAAATAAATTGGCCAATGTACGTAGGTACATTATTCGTAATAACCGACTGTCAGAGGCTGAGATTCACGAAATTAAAAGAATTGTAACAAGAAGAGTCGAATCAACAAAATATGAAAAGGAACCGGAACCAGAAATAAAAAGTAATAACATCAAACAAATCACAGGTCATAATGTAGAAACCGTGAAACACGCAAATCACTGCGAAGATAATGATGTAAGTCTAAAAGTGCTGGAAAGGTGCGATCTGAGTCTGAGTCAGTTAAAAGACAAAAATAAAATTAGTTCAGAACACATCGAAGATAATTATTTGACGGAAAATAACAATATACAGGAAGCCAAGATAGAAATAAAAAACCAGCTAAGTCAAATACAAAGTATTACAATGGAGGAACGTGAACAGCTCCCAAAATTCCAACCAACAAAACAAAACCTCCGAACTATTAAATTGTACAATGCAGCACTGAAATCAATACTGGATGAAGACCCGAATACAAATCTTAACGAAGTAATATATGCATCAGCAACAGCAGCAACAAAAAAATTAAACATCAAAATAAAAACAAGGCAGTCACGCAGACGTGAAGATCCACCTTGGAAAAGAAAAATCGAAAAAGAAATCGAACAACTAAGAAGTGAACTGTCAGTACTGGATGAACTGAGTAGAGGAATAAATGTAAGAACTAGGAAAAGAAGAAGAGCCGAAAAAAAATATAACATCAGGAATGAAAATGACGTCTTATCAAATAAAGAAAAAATAAAGCAAAAAATCCAACTGAAGGCTCAAAGAATAAGACGCTATGAAAAAAGAGCAAAATTTTACAGACAAAACAAGATCTTTCAGACTGATACAAAGAGATTTTACAGGGAAATAGGTAAAAAAAGAATTGAAGTGACAGTACCCCCCAGAATGGAAGAAGTCACACAGTTCTGGGAAAAGATATGGGCTTGCCCTAAAGAACCTAGCAAGGAAGTACATTGGATTACGCAGGAGATAGAACGAATGAAGAATAAACCCGAACAGACATGGTCTGGAATTACAGAAGATGATATTAAATTTGCACTAAAAAAAGCACACAATTGGAAAACTCCAGGTATAGATAAAATTCCTAACTTTTGGCTATATTATTTAAATGCAGCACATAAAAAAATAGCCAAAGAACTCCAAGAAATGGTTGACGATCCCACTAAAATTCCTGCATGGATGACAAAAGGAATTACATTTCTTCTACCCAAGAATGGTGACACAAACAACCCGAAAAACTACAGACCAATTACATGTCTTCCGACAACATATAAACTACTAACATCTATTTTAACAAAACAAACATATTTATTCTTAGAAAGAAATGACATGATACCGCTTGAACAAAAAGGGTGCAAACGTGGCTGTTATGGCTGTAAAGACCAATTGCTAATTAACAAAATGATCCTGGAAAACTGCTACAAGACAAAGAAAAATCTTAGTACTGCCTGGATAGACTACCGAAAGGCATTCGATAGTGTGCCACATGAATGGATTTTAAAGACTTTAAATATATACAAGATACCGCCCGTCATCATCAATTTCATCAAACAGTGCATGTCTATATGGAAAACAACCCTTTACCTCAATCATATAAATGGAACCTATAAGTCTGATGAAATAAACATCAAAAGAGGTATATTTCAAGGTGATTCTTTATCTCCCTTACTATTCTGCATATCATTAATAGCACTAACCAGTCAACTTAATAAGACAGAATGTGGTTATAAAATAGGCCAAAAGAAAATAAGCCATCTATTTTACATGGATGACTTAAAGTTATATGCTAAGAATGATAATGAGCTGGAAGGTCTTCTGCAAACTGTAAAATGCTTCAGCGAAGACATTGGAATGAAATTTAATTTGAATAAATGTGCTAAAGCTACAGTTTTACGTGGATCAATACAAGAAACATCCTCAATTAGCCTAGACCCTGCTGTAACAATAAAAGAATTGAAACCAGAAGAAGCTTATAAATACCTAGGTGTAAATGAGAGCGAAAACATTCACCATAAAAAAATGAAAGAAATAGTGCGTAAAGAGTACTATAGAAGGCTGCAAATGATATTAAAAACTGAATTAAATTCACAGAATAGAGTTATGGCCATTAATAGCCTTGCAATCCCAGTTGTCCAATATAGCTTCAACATCTTAAACTGGACTCTAAACGACATCAGGCGAATGGATGTTAAAACAAGAAAGCTTCTTTCTAAGCATAGGATGCATCACCCAAAGGCTGATGTAGACCGTCTATACATACCCCGTAAAGAAGGTGGAAGGGGTCTTATTCAGCTGGAATTGTCATACAAGACAACAACTATTGGCTTACTAACATACATAGAAACAACAAAGGATTGGATGATACAATTAGTAAGGCAACATGAAGAAAGAAAGAAAAAATATTCAATAATAAAAGAAGGCAGTAAATACAAACAAGAATTACAGTTAGTAGATTCTGTAGAAAAGCAAAACAGTAGCCAAGAACCAACTATTGCGGCAAAAAATATGAAAATGAAAGCCAAAGATAAAGCTCTTGAAAAGATGAAACAGCGCTGGCAAGACAAACCTCTGCATGGCCAATATCCAGTACGTGCCAATAAATCCAATGTTGACAAAGTTAATACTCATCGATGGTTACGTGCATCTGGATTAAAGTCTGAAACTGAAGGATTTATACTTGCAGCACAAGACCAAAGTCTTTTCACGAGAAACTTTCAGGCAAATATTATGCATAATAATATGGATCCAAAATGCAGGTTTTGTGATAAACACCAAGAAACAATAGACCACCTAATCTCAGGCTGTTCTGTGCTTGCCCCAAACGAATATAAAAATCGCCACGATAGAGTTGGGCAATATTTACATTGGGCAATGTGCAAACATTATGGAAAAGCTGTAAACAAACACTGGTATGAACATCATCCAGCACCGGTTACAGAAATAGAAGATGTAACCATTCTATGGGATTACACCATCTACACAGACAGAAAAATTGAAGCAAACAGGCCAGACATTATTGTTAAAAACCAGAAGGAGAAAACTTGTCTATTAATTGATATGGCTTGTCCAGCGGATTGTAACATAGCAATCAAGGAATTTGAAAAACTGTCAAAATATAAAGACCTGGAAATTGAAATAGAAAAAATGTGGAAATTGAAAACAAGAGTTGTGCCAGTGATAGTAGGTGCACTTGGAATGATAAAAAATGGAACAAAACAACACATTGAAAGAATCCCTGGAAACCCCAGCTTAAGAGATATACAAAAAATTGTATTATTAAGTACAGCCCACACACTAAGGAAAACGTTATCTATGTAATGCTGGGGATGATAGGGAGGATAGAAAAACATGAAATGGAGTCATAACAACACGCCACTACCTGCCTTAGGTCTCCCCGCAGACTTGGTTGGTAGTGAGACCAATGCAGAAATCTAAATATGATGAAAAATGACATAATAATAATAACAACAACAACATACATAGACACATCAAATGACTGGATGATACAATTAGTCAAACAACATGAAAACAGAAATAAAAAAAATATTCAATAATAAAAGAAGGCAGTAAATACAAACAAGACTTACATTTAGTAGATTCTGTAGAAAAGCAAAACGGAAGTCAAGAACCAACCATTGTGGCAAAAAATACGAAAAAGAAAGCCAAGGATAAAGTTTTTGAACAAATGAAACAACGCTGGCAAGACAAACCCTCTTTGGCCAATATCCAGAACGTGCTAATAAATCCAATGTTGATAAAGTTAATACTCATCGATGGTTACGTGAACCTGGATTAAAGTCTGAGACTGAAGGCTTTATTCTTGCAGCGCAAGACCAAAGTCTTTTCACTAGGAACTTTCAGGCAAATATACATAATAATGTGGATTCAAAATGCAGGTTTTTTTCAATCATTTCACCCCAAGCAAGGCATTCCACTGCCACTATTGCGCTTGGGGCTACATAGGGGGAGATAAATAGGAAGAGTGATTAGATATAGGAAATGTCAGAAGTGGGGTGATAGATAGTTGGGTGGGTGGAAGAGTGTTTGAAAGAATGGAAGTTAGTTTGTGAGGAGGTGTCTATTGATCTTACATTTAAACTCCTGGAGATTGTAGCCGTCGAGGAAGCAGTCATGCGGAAGAGAATTCCACAGTCGGGAAGTGTGAGAAAAGAAACTGTTGGAGTAGAAGTTGAGGTTGCATTTTATTGGTTTCACTGTAAAAGGGTGGGATATAGTTGCTAATCTAGTATCTCGTGCAAATTCGAACCAGGTGGCACCAGTGATCAAAGTTCATCGGAGCAGAAGCCGTGGAAGTATTTATAGAAGAGACACAGGGAAGCCACGTTGCGCCGGTGAGAGAGAGTCTGCAGGCGGTTGTGATAAATACCAAGAAACAATAAACCATGTAAATTCAGGCTGTTCTGTACTTGCCCCAAATTAATATAAAAATATTCACGATAGATTGAGGCAATAGAGAGATAGATATGAAAATACGGAGACAGATATATATATATATATATATATATATATATATATATATATATGTATATATATATATATAAATCGACCGAGATAGATAGATAGATAGATAGATAGATAGATGAAAATAGATAGATAGATAGATAGATAGATAGATAGATAGATAGATATGAAAATAGATAGATAGATATGAAAATAGATAGATAGATAGATAGATATGAAAATAGATAGATAGATAGATATGAAAATAGATAGATAGATAGATAGATAGATAGATAGATAGATATAGATAGATAGATAGATAGATAGATAGATAGATAGATAGATAGATAGATAGATAGATAGATAGATATGAAAATAGAAAATCTGTAAACAAACACTGGTATGAACATCACCCAGCACCGGTTACAGAAATAGAAGATGTCACCATTCTATGGGATTACACAATCTACTCAAACAGAAAAGTTGAAGCAAATAGGCCGGACATTATTGTTAAAAACCAGAAAGAAAAAACTTGCCTATTAATTGATATGGTTTGTCCAGCGGATTGTAACATAACCAAGGAATTCGAAAAACTGTCAAAATATAAAGACCTGGAAATTGAAATAGGAAAAATGTAGAAATTGAAAACAAGAATCGTGCCAGTGATAGTAGGTGCACTTGGAATGATAGAAAATGGAACAAAACAACACATTGAAAGAATCCCTGGAAACCCCAGCTTAAGAGATATACAAAAAATTGTCTTATTAAGTACAGCCCACACACTAAGGAAAACTTTATCTATGTAATGCTGGAGATGATAGGGAAGATAGAAAAACATGAAATGGAGTCATAACAACACGCCACGACCTGCCTTAGGTCTCCCCGCAGACTTGGTTGGTAGTGAGACCAAAGCAGAAATCGAAATATGATGAAAAAATGACATAATAATAATAATAATATTTTTTTATTTCTTAAAAATTTGTTATATATGTTTTATATTTATAATTTTATTATTTTTATTAATACTATTTTTCTTAATATTATTTATGATTATTTTTTAATGATTGTTTCTTAATATTTTATTCATCATTTTCATATGTATTATTTAATTTATAGTTTTTAATTTATTTATTTGTTAAATTTCTATAAGTATATTTATAATATAATATAATACTACTAGTAGGTATATTTTACTTTGCATTAAAACTTATGACTTAACATTTATTTTTATAACGTAGATACATCCCATTATCTCAAAAACTAGATTTAATGTTTAATTTCCATGTCATGTTTTTCTAATAAAACAGATGAATTGCAATAGACGCTGGTGTCGATCTAAGACGTGAACTTTATCTTCCTTTCTCCTTATACTGTTCGTTCTCTTTTTCTTTTTTTCTTTTTCTTTCTCTTTTTCTGTTTATGATTTTTCTATATTTTTCTTTTTCTTTTCCTTTCTTTTTCTTTTCCTTTCTTTTTCTTTTCCTTTCTTTTTCTTTCATTCTTTCTTTCTTTCTTTCTTTCTTTTTTTTGTTGAATGAGCGAGGAAATATTTTTGTAGATTACCATTACAAATATTTTTGCTCGATATGAGCACATGAGAGTCTGTATGTGATCCTTTTCTGGATTTTGAATATTAACTGTTGTATGTTTTGGGTCTGACGAGCAGCAAGTTTTTTTGACTGCGAAATATGTATTACCCATGAAATCGTAGAATATCTAATTTTTTTCTGTATACAGTACTGTGAAAAAGTATTAGGACAAGAACTATTTTATCTTTTATGAGGCATCGAAATAATAGTTTAAAATCATCCCTGTCCTAACACTTTTGCACACGACCGGTAGTGTGCAAAGGTATTAGAATAGGGGTGATTTTCCTACAAACCTCACTGAAATTCAAATACAGAGTGAAAAGCCAAACCTTTGTAAGAACTATTTAACTAAAAACGAAGTGGAAGGAAGACTTCGGAATTTGAATTGGGCCCCCAGAAAGCCATGATCTCACTCCTAATGAACATCTATGGGATATTTTAGATGATAAATTGATAAATCTAATGTTACTTCACAAGACACACTTTGGGAACAAATACAATCTGCTTGGCAGGAGATACCATTACATATATTTTGATGTCAATGCCAGACAGAATGAAGGCTGTGATCAAAGCAAAAGGCTATTATACTAAACATTAAATTTATTTTGTAACAAGTATTTTTTCTTGTAAAAGCACTTGTTGAGTAAATAAAAAAATACTTGAATTAAAGTGTTTATTTTCTGTCAATATGCCTCATAAAAGATAAAATAGTTCTTGTCCTAATAATTTTGCACAGTAATATATATATATATATATATAAATTCAAATATTACATTTGGAAGATAGACATTTCAACGAGTTATCAAGCCAATCCTTTTAGCATCATGCAACAGATTTTATGAAAAAACTTTAGTGTGAATTTTTACTTCGAAAAAAAAAAGAAAGAGTCGAAATTTAGGGAAGTGGTATATATATATATATATATATATATATATATATATATATATATATATATTGTCATCCGCAGACAGATCTTATGCTATGTTCATCAGCCTCTCTCCATATGTAACTATCTATGAATATTCCAGTTTGTTCACTATCTCTCTTCCTACATATATAGCGGGCGAGCGTGCACACACACACACACACATATATATATATATATATATATATATATATATATATATATGCTTTCTTTCTTACAGTATATCTCCAATGTGTGTCTCCTTTGACTGGCCTGCGTCTGTGTAAATTTTCATAGATGGACATGATTTACATTTCAAGTGTACGTATTGCACTTTCTTATCATAGACACCTTTCTTATAAATAATAATGGCTCTGCTTTGAAGTGTTGATCTCTTTTTGTCCCCAGTGTCCGTTTTCTGCGTCTTAGTGAGCGATTTACTTATAAAATAAAGTCTAACCTCTTGTGTTGACCGGAAGGTAATAAGTACCCAAGACATCAAAGGCCCCCTGATCATTACGCGTCTGACTTGTATCAAAACGACCGTCGAGCGAACATATTTGCCTCGGTATTTACATTATTCGGACTATTGTCCTCGTCTTTGTTGACATTTGTACGACGTTTTGGTCGTTGTAAGCTCCGGCCTTCTTCAGGTGCTAGGAATTTTGAACCGAACCCTTTATTGCGATCACTGGGGTATATGAACCCCTCCATTCCTTGCGGGAAGCCTCGACTGGAATTGTAGCCTGGTATTGAACTTACAACCTAAGAGTCAAGTCAGGAACAAAACAGCGTCTATATGCACTGGGACAAGAACTTAAGGACAAAAACAACTGAAATTTTGGAACTTATAAACAAGTAACTGCTTTTTTTTTTTTACCAGGACTTATGCTGAAAGTTTTTGATGTTAATGGGTAATAATCGTAATAAAGGGTTTGGTTCGAAATTTCTAGCACCTGAAGAAGGCCAGAGCGTACAACGGCTGTAACGTCGTATAAATAGCAACAAAGATGAGGATAATAGTCCAGATAATGTAAATACTGTAAATACTACCTCATCTCAGAAATGTAGACAAATAGAATGATCTATTATTAAACGTCGTACAAATGGCAACAAAGATGAGGACAATAGTCGGAATAATGTAAATACTGTAAATACTACCTCATCTCAGAAATGTAGACAAATAGAATGATCTATTATTAAACGTCGTACAAATGGCAACAAAGATGAGGACAATAGTCCAGATAATATAAATATTGTAAATACTATCCCATCTCAGAAATATAAACAAATTCTTGCTTCGGTTTTTAAATGGAAGTAAACTGTTTACCGGCCATTACCTATCTCAGCTAATAAAATATTGAGAATTATTTTAGACATGTGACAATTTTACATAATCAGTCTCCTCGGACATACTATTAAGTTATATATCAGTTAAGTACCATACGTAATACTAATACACGCTTGGGCGATCTTGTCTCGAAAAGGACATGACTGATTTAGCAGAAGATTCTCCGGCAGTAAGTTGCCATTTTTTCAATCGTAGACTTTTTGCACATAAAGATATAGAACCCAATCTTTCCTAACATTTAACTTATAGCTGGAAGGAGAAAATAAGTATTAATACCTTATTAAAACAAGGGGTATTTGTGCGTAAGTTAATGCAACGAATTCAACTGGAATTCAGACCCTGTTAAATATTGGAGTAAATAGTTCTGTCCCCTGTATGGAACTGATGACATCATGAATGTCGTTGATGAAGTTCGCAAATTACGCTGCAGGATATCATTGAAAAAAATATTATGTTAAACAAGGTCATTTTTTTCAAAAAATATTCCATTTTGTTCCAATATTCACGAACATAATTTACACTTAAAGACTTTTGCATTTAAATTTAAATTTTAATTATTTTCTTAATATTAAACGGTATATTCATGGCCTTCTACGTCTGCCTATACCTGGTGGCTCTTAGCACGCTTTTTTCTGTTACCCAACGCAAAACTCGATCTTGCTCAAGCCGGTCAAATATTTTATTCACTGCTTGCTCTTGTTTTTCTTTCTCTCTATTTGACCTGTGAATATCAGATTCTCCAAGCCTTCCTTCCTCATTACATGTCCCAAGAAATTCAGATGTCTTTTCTTGGTGCTCAGTATTGATTTCCTTTTTGTTTCCATCATTTTCAAGACCTCATCCTTGATCACATGCTCGATCCATAATATCCGCAGCATCCTTCTGTAGAACCAGATTTCAGTTGCTTCAAGTTTTTCCTTCATCTTTGTTGATATTGTCCAGCATTCACTGCCATATTGAAGAAGTGACATCACATAGCAATCCAGTACTCTCTTCTTTGTTTCTAGCGAAATTGTTCCGTTTCTTAACCCTCTAGGGCCATTCGTATCATATTTGATACAGTATGAAAACAAGCCTTGAAAGAAATATTTTCCTGAAAAATTTTTTAAGAGAAATATTTTATAAATTTCAAATGAAAGCAGTACTGACTGCTCAGTCAATGAATACCAAATATTTCCTTATAGGGAAATACCAAATGTTTCCTTATAGGGAAATACTGTATCAAATATGATACGAATGGCCCTAGAGGGTTAAGGCTTCCACTGGGCATAAAGTGGGTGATCGGTTTTCTATTGTCATGAAGTAATAAACTGATCCCCCACTAATTACTACTTAATAGAATAAAATGAAAACAAGCCTTGAAAGAAATATTTTCCTGAAAAATTTTTTAAGAGAAATATTTTATAAATTTCAAATGAAAGCAGTACTGACTGCTCAGTCAATGAATACCAAATGTTTCCTTATAGGGAAATACCAAATGTTTCCTGACAGGGAAATACTGTATCAAATATGATACGAATGGCCCTAGAGGGTTAATACACTTCTCTGCTACTAGAATGCATCCTTGTCCTTTTGGTTCTCAGGAATATAGAATATAGAAACTGCCGTGAGCACAAAGTAAGGCGTCAGTTTATATATTGATTGTAATATGGAACTGATCCCCCACTTTATATCCAACATCCTTCTGTAGAAACACATTTTGAGTTGCCGCAAGTGTTCTCTTCATCTTCGATGATATTGTCCAGTATTCACTGCCGTATTGAAGAACAGACAACACATAGCAATCCAGTACTTTGTTTCTAGCGAAATTGTTCTGTTTCTTGGTACTCTTCTCAGCTCCTGGAATGAATCCTTGTGCCTTTGGATCACAGGAATATAATTGTATAGAAACTGCTCTGACCACAAAGTGAGGGGTCAGTTTATGTATTGCTTGTAATATGAACTGATCCCCAACTTTATGTCCAGTATGCTTCCGTAGAACCACATTTCAGCTGCTTCCAGTTTTTCCTTCATCTTCGAAGATATTGTCCAGCATTCACTGCCATATTGAAGAACTGACATCACATAGCAATCCAGTACTCTCTTCTTTGTTTCTAGCGAAATTTTATTGTCATTTAACACTCTGCTCAGCTTCTGGAATGCGTCATTCGCCATGCCAATTCGCCTTCGGATCTCAGTGTCGTACTTTCCGTCTTCCGTTAGAACATTTCCCAAGGACTTAAATTGTTGTACTTGCTTGATTCTAGTATCCCCAACCTTGTAATTGGCATTTTGGGCTTCTCATTTTGCTGATGACCATACATTCGATTTTCTCGTAGTTTATTTGTAGTCCTTTCTTTCGACTTTCGTCATCTACCTTTTTTAGGAGGTTTTGTAGTTTTTTTCTGTGTCAGCTATCAGCACTGTATCGTCTGTGTATGTTATGTTAATCAGAATGTGACTGGCAATGACGAGTTCTGGCATAACTTCTAAGGTCCTCAAAATAGTCTCGCTGTACAAGTTGAATAGATACAGTAAAACACACATCATTGTCTTACGCCGCTTTTCTTGTTTTGTATATCTGCTAAATTCGTTTCCTGTCCGTATGCAGGCGGTTTTTCTGCCAATAGAGATTCTTGATTACGCTGCTGTCTTTGCCAAATATGTCGACGTTGCTGAGCATTTCCCTAAATTTCTTGTGGCGTACTTTTTCGAACGCCTCGGCATAGTCTACAAAACACAGGTAAACTTCCTTTTTATTTTGTATCGCTTTTTCTGATAGTATCCTATGGTCCTGGGTATGACCGTAAACTGCATCCGGCAGCAAGGCCTCTGATTAGAAGGTTGTGAGGAGCATGGAATCATCTCTTAGTTGCTGTTGTTCCTAGGTCCACCCTGATCCGGAGTGGTAGCACCTGTTATGGTCCCAGCTATGGGTAAATAGTTAAACCCCAAACCGTGGTCAAAATGCTATGAAAGTATTTACCAACAAAAATACCTTTTTGAAGGAAAAAATGTTACCAACAAAAAAATGTTTTTGAAAGGAAAAAAAAACGTGAAGGAAAAAAATATTACTAGCAATACATCTAACTTTTAACAAAACCTACTTTACAAAGGAAGTATATTCTATTCATGCAAATCTATTGTAAAAATTTCGTCGGCATTAAATGACCCATTGATATTGATATGGCGTAAAACAAAACAAACAAGCCAACCAACTGATAAAATCCTAAGCATAAAGATTGCATTCCTTGTTCCAGTGTCTTTGAAAAAAACGCACTGTTCTTCGTCAATTTCCGATCTGATTCTGCTTCGCGTTCTATTCATCAGGATTCGGAAAATGTGTTTCGTTATGTGACTCATCAAACTGATCGTTCGCTGGGGTTCGCATTCGATTGCGCCTGGCTTCTTAGGCGGAACAATGAAAATTGATCTGCTTAAATCATCTGGTAATGCAACACTGTTTTAGATTTCATTTATTATTTCCGTAATTTTCTCTATACCGAAATCTTCTAAGGCTGTCAGCATCTCTATTACAATGCCTTCTTGTCCAGCTGCTTTGTTCCTATTAAGTCTGGCCATTGCAGCTTTCATTTCAGATTTTAGTATTTCCGGTCCGTCAGCATATTTCTTTGCTATCTGTTGCTCTCTCTTGACGTAGAAGAGAGCCTTCATATATTCTTCCTATTACTGGTCTGATTCTGCTTCGCGTTCTATTCATCAGGATTCGGACAATGAGTTTCGTTATGTGGCTCATCAAAATGAGTGTTCGGTGGAGTTCGCATTCCATTGCACCTGGCTTCTTAGGCAGAGCTATGAAAATACATTAGCTTTGGTCATCTGATATTACACCATTGTTGTAGATTTCATTCATTATTTCTGGAAGTTTTTCTATGCCAAAATCTTGTAAGGCTCTTAATATCTCTATTACAACGCAGTCTCTCTCTCTCTCTCTGTCTCTCTCTCTGTCTCTGTCTCTGTCTCTCTCTCTCTCTCTCTCTGTCTCTGTCTCTCTCTGTCTCTCTCTGTCTCTCTCTCTGTCTCTGTCTCTGTCTCTCTCTCTCTCTCTCTCTCTCTCTCTCTCGTCGTGGAAGAGATCTTTTATATATTCTTCCCATCGCTGAAGTATTTCCTCTTTCTCCAAAATGATCGTTCTATTCACGGATTTTATACATCCTTTTGAGAAGCATATCTTTGTCTTATCAGTTTCTTTATTTCTTTACGCATTTCTTCTTTATTAGTCTTGCTCAATCTCTCTACTTCGGCTCATTTGTTGTTGAGCCATTCCTCTTTCGCCTATCTGCACTTGGTTCATATATCCTTTTGTAGTTTCTAATATTCAGTTCCATGTCTTTAAAAATAAAGAAGGAAATAATATACACAAACAGAAAAATTATTCCTAAAAAATTAAAATAAAGGATATTTTAAAAAACATAACACGAAGTTATAAATTCATTAGACCTAATATAACAAATTGGAAAGATAAAATAAAATAAATTGAGATTAAAATTGGAATTTAATATTTAAAATTAAAATAAATTAAAATTAATATTAAAATAAAAATAACATAGTAAAAATAAATAAATAAAATAAAAAAATATATTATAAAAATAATAACAATAATTTGTTTTTAATAAAACGTTTATTACCATCATTATTAAGTACATGGTGAGACATTGTTTTTTCAATGTCGAAAGAAAATGTACAATTTTGTAGTAGTTTGTATTTTACACATGCTCTAAAAAAAATAATAAATATTCATTACTCTGATTTATATTTTTAAATTGTTTTTTTATATTAATGTTTTGAATGTTGTAATTATTTTCTTTGTTCTTATTCATTTTCTGTACTTTTCTTCTCCTATAAAAACCCGGTCTGTCCTGTCCTGTCCTTAAGGGGCAGAATAGATTGATTCATGCCTTTCTCAAGGCTATTAATGCTGACCATGTCCACCATATTCTATGAATATAGAAGACAGCGCAGTACGTAATCTGTTCAATGAAACAACGTCAAAGATTAATACTCACGAGTCAGACACTCTACTGAATCGGACTATATCGCCAATACTCGGGAATATGTGGTCGCCCTTTATACACGTCGCATGAAATATTTTGAGCCATCTGATTGGTTAACCCTTCTATTGGTGAACTATAAAATGAGTCAGCTCATGGCTGGCTCACTAGTATACAAACGTATTTTTATACGAAAATAAATATTGTATACAGACGTACCCAAAAAACTCCAACAATTAACACGTCAGTCAATGTAATGAACACGACTAGAATTCGAACTCAGGACTCCGATTGCTCAATCTCATCTGCTATGCATTACTAAGCACGCACACACACACACACACACACACACACACACACACATATATATATATATAATATATTAATATATATGTATTAATATTATATATTAGTATATATTAATATCAATGTATGCAAGTATACCCAAATGTATATATTAATACGATTTTTTAGTATATTTTAATATTAATGCATACAAGTATACATTAATCTATATATGTATATAACAAAGCTTTTCTGGTCGTTGGATCTGATAAGCTAATTTAATTTATTGTCCATCTTATTCTAAAAATTTCCAACGACGTTTTCTTTTTCTGGAAAAGCCGAGATTCACACACATCAGTGAAACGCATCCTTTATAAGCTTTTCCACTTTGTCTCAGCATCTCATTAAGTATCCTTCCGATGATTAAAATCATTCAGTGAGCGAAAATTATAGCCCAACACACTTCCCGCTAGGCATTTTAATTAATTAATTGATGGACAAATTAATCAATCAACCAATCAGTCATAATTTCAGGACTTCAATTTCAAGCCAACTAAAATACAGCACGATCGTATATTCCCGCTCAGTTCCAGGTTTCTTTCTTTTATTTCCCCACCACATAACATCACTACGATATTATTACTATTACCGGAAAACATAATTCCCGGCCGGAGTCCACTTGATTAAATGGTTGATTGTAGTTCTTGTCGGCGCGTATCGCCTTAAAACACGTCAATACGAACATAAAGTTATTAATCTAAGATCAGAAAACAAATTACTGAAAGCGATATGGATCGCTTTTTCAATTTACCCAACTCCCTGTTTCACGAATGCCCTTCTTTTTATCTTTTCAATTCTCGTTTTCATTTCTCGTTTTATGCTCTCGTTTTCCGTTCTCGTCTTCTCTTTTCCCCGCTGTAAATATCCAAATCTCAATGGAATATTTAAATCATTTATTTCTCTTTCAGTTTCCGTCTTTCTATCTCTGCTTTCCAGTCTTTCAATATTTTTTTAAAAAATCATTTCACCCCAAGCAAGGCATTCCACTGCCACTATTGCGCAGGGGGTTACATAGGGAAAAGTGACGAGAAAGAGTGGTTAGATAATTGGAGTAGATAGACTAAACGATTGCCCGGTTCACACTCCACCCACGTCTATTGAACAGGTGAAGAGGCTCATCCCTTGTTTCCTGTTTAGGATGTGGTTTCCGGTTTTTCTCTTTTCCAATCTTTTCACTCTTAGGTAGCCCCCTGCGCATCAGTGGCGTATTCGCCTTGCTTGGGGTGATATGATTAAAAAAAAAATTAAAAAAAAAGATATAGGAAATATCAGATAGAGGGTGATAGACTGGTAAAGATACCGAGGATGAGGGTTGGGTAGATGGGAAGAGTGTTTGAGAGGAATGGATGCGAGTTAGTGTGTTAGGAGGTGTCTATTGACCTTACATTTAAACTCCTGGAGATTGTATCTGTCGGGGAAGCAAGTATGTGGAAGGGAATTCCACAGGCGGGAAGTGCGAGAAAAGATGAGTAGAAATTGTGGTTACATTCTATCAGTTTCACTGTAAAAGGGTGCGACGTAGTTGCTAATCTAGTATCTCGTTCAAATTCGTACCTAGAGGGCATCAGTGATCTAAGTTCATCGGAGCAGAAGCCGTGAAAGTATTTATAGAAGAGGCACAGGGAAGCCGGTGAGAGAGTGACTGCAGGCGGTCTGCCAAGTCGGTATCGATCACATTACAGACTCTCCGCTGTATTTTGTCAAGAACCCCGAGGAGAATAGCAGAGGCACCCGACCAGATATGGCAGCAGTATTCAATACACGGGCGGATGGTAGATTTATATATGTAACCACAATTTCTACTCCAACAGCTTCTTTTCTCGCACTTCCCGGCTGTGGAATTCCCGTCCACATACTTGCTTCACCGACAGCTACAGTCTCCAGGAATTTAAATGTAAAGTCAATAGACACCTCCTAACACACTAACTCGCATCCATTCTCGTAAACACTCTTCCCCTCAACCCTCACCCTCGGTATCCTTACCCGTCTATCAACCTCCTTCTGACATTTCCTATATGTAACCACTCTTTCTCATCCCCTTCCACTATGTAACCTCCTGCGCAATAGTGGCATTGGAATGCCTTGCTTTGGGTGAAATGATTAATATATACATATATATATATGTATGTGTGTGAGTGTGTGTGTGTGCCTGTATGTCTAATTTAGTTCATATCTCTCTGTCAGTCTATCTAATTTCGTTCTATATCTGTCTCCGTGTCTGTTTGTTTAATTCAGTTCATATCTATCTATGTGTCTGTCTGTTTAATTTAGATCATATCCATCAATGTGTCTCTCTAATTTAGTTATATTTATGTGCCTGTGTGTCTGATTTATTTTATATCTTTGTGTCTGTCTGTCTGTCTAATTTAGTTCACATCTATCTATGTGTCTGTATAATTTAATTTTGTCCATTTAATCAATTCATTTATATGTAGCTGTCTGATTCATTTTATAGCTATCCATATATCTGTCTATCTAATCCAGTTAATATCTCTATCTACCTATCTGTCTATCTAATTTAGTTCACATCTATCGATTTATAAGTAAGTGAATCTCTTCATAACTTGTCTATGTATGTGAATCTGTACATACCTTTGCATCTATCCATATAAACTAAGACTAAATCGATATTCTTTAAAATGTAGAAGGAGTTCCATAGAGTAGGGTATTCTGTTTCGATATCTTTGCTGCAATTATTCTTTTGAAATTCTGTTGGAGTCATTTCGAAAACTTTTCAATCATTTTTCACGCTGTGTACCTTCGGCCTTTGTTTGGTTTGGTCGCTTGTTCTGTTTTACTGCGGTGTAGGTAGCAAATGACGTTTGGTTTTGTTCTTTCAAACTTGTACAACATTTCCAACATACTTTCTTATTTATTGTCTAGAAATATGGATTTTATTTAAAATATTTCTTTCTATCTCATTCGATTCATTATATGTATATACAAGTTTATATCTATCTCTTCCAGATCATATCTATCTATCTATCTATCTATCTATCTATCTATCTATCTATCTATCTATCTATCTATCTATCTATCTCAATCTGTTCATATCTATCTATCTATCTATCTATCTATCTATCTATCTATCTATCTATCTATCTATCTCAATCTGTTCATATCTATCTATCTATCTATCTATCTATCTATCTATCTATCTATCTATCTATCTATCTCCCATCGATTGAGCACTATGGAGAAATGGTAGATCGTAAAAGAGTTTCAATCTATCTATCTATCTATCTATCTATCTATCTATCTATCTATCTATCTATCTATCTATCTCAGTCTGTTTCTATCTATCTATCTATCTATCTATCTCAGTCTCTATCTATCTATCTATCTATCTATCTATCTATCTATCTATCTATCTATGTCAGTTCATTATCTATCTATCTATCTATCTATCTATCTATCTATCTATCTATCTATTATCTCCCATCGATTAAGCACGATGGAGAAATGTTAGATCGTAAAAAAAGTTTCAATTTCTAATCTATCTATCTATCTATCTATCTATCTATCTATCTATCTATCTATCTATCTATCTCCCATCGATTGAGCACTATGGAGAAATGTTAGATCGTGAGTTTCAATCTATCTATCTATCTATCTATCTATCTATCTATCTATCTATCTATCTATCTATCTATCTATCTATCTCCCATCGATTGAGCACTATGGAGAAATGGTAGATCGTAAAACAGTTTCTATCTATCTATCTATCTATCTATCTATCTATCTATCTATCTATCTATCTATCTCAATCTGTTCATATCTATCTATCTATCTATCTATCTATCTATCTATCTATCTATCTATCTATCTATCTCTCTATCTATCTATCTATCTGAATCTGCTCAAATCTATCTATCTATCTATCTATCTATCTATCTATCTATCTATCTATCTCCCATCGATTGAGCACTATGGAGAAATGGTAGATCGTAAAAGAGTTTCAATCTATCTATCTATCTATCTATCTATCTATCTATCTATCTATCTATCTATCTATCTATCTATCACTATGGAGAAATGTTAGATCGTAAAAGAGTTTCAATCTATCTATCTATCTATCTATCTATCTATCTATCTATCTATCTATCTATCTATCTCAGTCTGTTTCTATCTATCTATCTATCTATCTATCTATCTATCTATCTATCTATCTATGTCAGTTCATTATCTATCTATCTATCTATCTATCTATCTATCTATCTATCTATCTATCTATCTATTATCTCCCATCGATTAAGCACGATGGAGAAATGTTAGATCGTAAAAAACAGTTTCAATCTATCTATCTATCTATCTATCTATCTATCTATCTATCTATCTCCCATCGATTGAGCACTATGGAGAAATGTTAGATCGTAAAAGAGTTTCAATCTATCTATCTATCTATCTATCTATCTATCTATCTATCTATCTATCTATCTATCTATTATCTCCCATCGATTAAGCACGATGGAGAAATGTTAGATCGAAAACAACAGTTTCAATCTATCTATCTATCTATCTATCTATCTATCTATCTATCTATCTATCTATCTATCTATCTATCTCCCATCGATTGAGCACTATGGAGAAATGGTAGATCGTAAAACAGTTTCTATCCATCCTATCTATCTATCTATCTATCTATCTATCTATCTATCTATCTATCTATCTATCTATTACGCTCTCGCCCATCGATTGAGCACTCTCGAGAAATAGTAGATCTTGAAAACAATAGCTACTCACCGCTACCTGGTAACTATTAGCACGCTTTCTCCTGTTGCACCATGCAATCCTCGTTCCGTCATCCACCTGATCAGGTCCTTCAAATATGTTATCCGCTGTTTTCCTCTGTCTCTTTTCCCCTCTATCTGGCCTGTTAGTGTCCGGTTCTCTAATCCCTCCTTCATCATTGCATGTCCCAGGTACTTTGGTTATCTCTTCCTGATGCTCAGTATTAATTTCCTTTTCGTTTCCATTCTTTCCAAAACCTCGTCATTGCTCACATGCTCGGTCCATGATATCCGCAACATCCTTATGTAGAACCACATTTCAGTTGCTTCAAGTTTTTCCTTCATCTTCGAAGATATTGTCAATCATTCACTGTCATAGAACTGACATCACATAGCAATCCATTACTCTCCTCTTTGTTTCTACTGAAATTGTCCTGTTTCTTAATACTTTACTCAACTTCTGAAATGCTTCTTTCGCCATGCCAGTATGGATCACTGTGTCGCACTTTCCGTCTTCTGTTATAACGCTTATGAGAAAATGTTCATGTCTCTGTGAAATTGTTCATATATTTCTATGTTAACAAATATACTCATATCTATCTATGTATGTGAATCCATTCAATTCTATTTATGTGAATATGCTTAAATCTACCATCCGCCCGTGTATTGAATACTGCTGCCACATCTGGTCGGGTGCCCCTGCTATTTTCCTCGTAGTAAAATAAGGACATTTCTTTAAATATAATAACATTTAACTTCATTCTTTTTTTCTTCAAAGCTTCAAATCAAGGCAGCCTTCTGGAATGAGCGGTCTGAGGTTGAGACAAGATTTTATAATTCATTTGGTCTCATGGTTCTCCACCTAGACATTGCAAAGTTTTCTGGCCTTTCTCTCCACAAGGTTTGCGTTGCCTGATTCTGCTAAATTCGCTGCTATGAAAGTCGGTTCTCTGTGCAGGGCCCGGAAGTTCTTTCCGTCTGAATCTATCCTGCACATATATAAATCTACCATCCGCACGTGTATTGAATACTGCTGCCACATCTAGTCGGGTGCCCCTGCTATTTTCCTCGCGGTTCTTGACAAAATACAACGGAGAATGTTTAATGTGATTGATACCAACTTGGCAGAACGGCTGCAGTCACTCTCTCACCGGCGTGATGTGGCTTCCCTATATCTAACCACACTTTCTCATCACTTTCTCCCTATGTAAGCACCTGTGCAATAGTGGGAGTGGAATGCCTTGCTTGGGGTGAAATGATTAAAAAAATATCTTTGTCATTCTGTTCATATATATATATGTGTGTTTGTTAATATGCTTATGTTTATCCATGTATGTGAATCAGTTCATATATATGCATGTGAATATATTAATATCTACGTGAATCTGATCATATATACCTGTTTTTTAATATACTCATATCTAATCTATCTAAATTTATTTATAAATGGAACTTTGTCTGTGTTTGTGTGTGTGTGTGTGTGTGTGTGTGTGTGTGTGTGTGTGTGTGTGTGTGTGTGTGTGTGTGTCCGTTACCTATAGACTCCGAAACGGCTAGAAAATTTACACAGTTGTACTGTAAGCGCCTGCAAGTGTTCTTAGCTAAGTTTTGTGTCGAGGTACTCTCGATAAATATCGAAAATCCATAATCGAAAAAATCGGGTTATAGAAGGAGTGGTCCGATTTTAATCAAACTTAATACACCTTTAGACAAAGACATAAGAAACGATATTCAGAAGTTTCAAGGTTGCAGTTCTTACAACAGTGCAGAAAATCGATAATATATATATATGTAAAAGGCAAGATGTTTGTGTGTGTGTCTGTTTATCTGCCTATATGTATTTTTTCAGCTCTTTTATTTTAGTTTTTGCTTCGGGTTTGGCTCTAAGTCGCCATAATTGTAGTTCTTAGTCTCAGCCATGATACCATTTACTCAGAGGACTTATTTAAGCTTCAAAATTCAGTTTACGACGAAAAAAACTTATTTGATATCGATACCAGGAAATCAAAATTTGACTTACATCCATTCATTTTTCTTTCAGTCTACGGTTTCGCTTTAACCAGAAACAACTATTGCTTTTTAGTCTTTCGTGCCAACGTCCAAAGAGTCTGAGCTCCAGGACCATGGATTAGTTTTAATGCTTTCATTACACCTGAGCAACGCCGGGCTATACTGCTAGTCTATCTATGTATGTGAATCTGTTGAAATCTATGTGACTCTTTTCATATATATCTATGTTTTTTATTATGCCCACATCTATTTATGTGTGTGAATCGGATCATATCTATCCAGTTCTGTTTGTCTATCTCATTGTTAGCCTATTTATTTTATAATTGTGTAGTTTCAAAGAAGTCATTTTACTGCCACTTTTGTGTAGGGGGGTTACATAAGAGGAATGCTATGAGAAAGAGTGACAGGTTACAGGGGTGTCAGGAATAGTGTAAGAGAAGGATGAGAATACTGGTGAGAGTAGGGTGTACGGAGAAAGAAGCATGAGAGAGAGAGAGAGAGAGAGAGAGAGAGAGAGAGAGAGGATGCAATTTAGTGAGACAGGAGATGACATTTGAATTCTTGAAGATTGTAGCAGTCGGGAAAACAAGTAAGCGGAGAGAATTCTACAGGCGGGAAGTGCGAGAAAAGAATTTGCATTTACAATTTATTGGTTTCATAATAAAAGGGTGGGGCCTAGTTCCTAATCTTGTTGCTCAAATAAATTCCTCTATAGTGGGTGCCAGTGAGCTAAGTCCATCTGAGCAGAAGCCGTGAAAGTATTTGAAGAGACACAGGGTAGTCACACTGCGTCGGTGAGAAAGTGACTGTATCTGAGCTGCCAAGTCGGGATATATCACATTACAGATGCTCCGTTGGATTTTGTCAAGGACACCTAGGTAGATAGCAGGAGCACAACCAGATATGGCAGAAGTATTCAGTGCACGAGTGGATGGTAGATTTATATATGTGCAGGATTGTTTTAGACGGGAAAAACTTTCTGGCCCTACACAGAGAACCGACCTTCTTAGCAGCGAATTTAGCTATGGATTCTCTATATTCATTGCACTTGAGGTCTGTTTTGAGAGTTAAGCCGAGGAGGAGCAGTGTTTTGCTTTCAGGGAGACTAGCCTGATCCATGCTAATAGCGAGGTAGGAGCGATTGTCTGTGGTGATTAATAGATAGCAGCTTCGTTTATCTATCTATGTATGTGAATCTGTTGAAATCATATATTTCTATGTTTGTTATTATAACCACATCCATTTGTGTGCGTATATATGGTCATATCTATGTTTGCAAATCTGTTAATATCTATCCAGTTCTGTTAGTCTATCTCATTTGTAGTCTACTTAATTCTGTTTGAATCAGTACGTTTGTCGAACTATACATACATACATACATAGATACATATTTGTTTACCGAAGGAAGATAGTAAAAATTTCTTGTTAGTCTCCTCTGCTACAGAGTCTGACGTAGACCACATTTTGGCAAGTTATGTCCGAAGCCCACAACGAGAGAAAGAGAGAGAGAGAAAGAGAGAGAGAGAAAGAGAGAGAGAGAGAGACAGACATACACAAAGACAGACAGACAGACAGAGACAGAGCAATCTTCTGCAGTGATGTCCGAAAATGTCCCCACCAAAAACACTGTCAAATTTCCATACGGGTTCAGAAACATTCAACGCATCTGAAAATGGTTTTGTATTATTTTTATAATCATGTCACCTCAAACAAGGCATTTTACTGCCGCTGTTGTGCAGAGGGTCACATAATAGAAATGTTATGAGAGTTCCAGTTTATAGGGGGTGTCAGGAAGTGGATAAGAGAAGGATGGGAATACTGATGAGAGCAGAGTGGACGAAGAAAGGAACATGAGAAAGAGAGAGAGAGAGAAAGAGAGAACGAGAGGATACAATCAGATCGGAGATGCCCTTACATTTAAATTATTGGAGATTAACGGAAGGGAATTCTACAGGCGGGAAGTGCGAGAAAAGTAGCTGATGGAGTAGAATTTGCGTTTACATTTTATTGGTCTCACAGTAAAAGGGTGGGACCTAGTTGCTATTCTTGTGGCTCGAGCAAATTCATATATAGGGGACACCAGGCAGTTAAGTTCATCGGAGCAAGCCGTGAAAGTATTTGTAGAAAAGAAACAGGGAAGCCACATTGCGCCGGTGAGAAAGTGACTATATCTGAGCTCCCAAGTCGGGATCGATCACATTACAGATACTCCGTTGGATTTTGTCAAGGGCTCCTAGGTGGATAGCAGGAGCACCCGACCAGATATGGCAGCAGTATTCAATGCACGTGTGGATGGTAGATTTATATATGTACAGGATGATTTCAGGCGGAAAAAAACTTCCTGGCCCTACACAGAGAACCGACCTTCTTAGCAGCGGATTTAGCTATGGATTCTATGTAGTCATTCCACTTGAAGTCTGTTTTGAGTGTGAACTCGAGGAGGAGTATAATTTATTTTGTTCTTCAGAAAGGTTTTACCGTATTGAAATGTCTTTTTTTTTTCTGTCAAGATGAATAAAATTCTGTTTTTGTTTCTCCCCTTTCTTTTTCTCTTTTCCATTTCTTCTTCTTCTTTCTTCTTCTTCTTCTTTTTTTCTTAATTTTCTTCTTTTTTCTCCCTTTTCTTATTACACTGTCTTTACATTCCCCATTTTCTTTCTTTCGTTCCTCTTTTTGCTTCTTTCCCTCTATTCTTTCTTTACTTTCTTTCTCTCTTTCTTTTCACCTTTTTCTCTTCTTCTTTTTTCTTTTCTTTTCTTTCTTTCTTTCTTTCTTTCACCCTTTTCTTTCTTTAGTTTGTTTTTCTTTCGTTTCATCTTTTTTTCTTGTTTTTCTTTCATCTTTTCTTTGTTTTTTTTGGCCCCTCCTTTCTTTTTGTTTTTGTTTTTCTTTCTTCTTTTCTTTCCCTCTTTCTTACTTTTTCTTTCCTTTGTTCTCTCTTTTTCTTTCTTTTTCTTCTTTCCTTTTTCTTTCTTCCACACTTTTCTCTTTCTTTTTTCTTTCGTTTTCCCCTTCCATTTCTCTTTCTTTTTTCTTTCATTTCCCCTTTCTTTTCACTTTCTGTTTTCCTTCTTTGTCTCTGTCTTTCCTTTTTCTTCCTTTCTTTCTTTGTTTTTGCTTTCTTTTGTTAATTCCAATCTGTGAGAGAATGAAAAACATAACCTCTCACCAAAATTATTTTTTATTTTTTTTTATTTTTAATCATATCACCCCAAGCAAAGCGGTAGCGCCACTGATGCGCATGGGGCTACTTAAGAGTAAAATGATAGAAAAAGAGAAAGCCGGAAACCACATCCTAAACAGGAAACAAGAGATGAGCCTCTTCACCTGTTCAAAAGACGTGGGTGGAGTGTGAACCGGGCGATAGTTAAGTCTATCTACTCCAATTAGTTTTCGTAGAGATGCATGCTGGGATTTTTTCTTAGCCAATAAGTATGACCGCTACTCGATCCCACCCGCCATATTTGTTCTATCTTGTCTTGATCTGATAATATCATATATATATGAAAGGGTGCATTGTGGTGAAATGGATACCTGCTAGAAATGGAAACACGAAGAGCCGAGTTCAAATTGAAAATACGTCTGTAGAACCTTCAATAAAAGTGAAATATGTTACACTGATATGGGTTTCCTATTTTTTCTTGATTTTATTATAACAGTGCGCTCTGACGTACCTTTAATAAAAATGAAACACGTTAGATTGATATCAGTCAGTTAAGTGCCATACGTGAAACATGCTTGGGCGATCATGTCTTTTTCGAGACATGACTGACTGGGCAGAAGATTATCCCGTAGTAGGTTGCCATTGCTTTCTGAGGTAGACTGGTTGCCAAGAAGGCCACAGAACCGAAACTGTCCTGCTATTGCTATTTAACCCATAACTGGAGGGAAGAGACGGATTTTATTAATTAATAGCTTTCCCAAGGGTATTTGTACGCAAGTGAATGCAACGGATTCAGCTGGAATTTCGAACTCGGTTCTCTCGGTTTCTCGTTCCGAGCCGATATCCACTGTCCCACAACGCACATCCTAGATTGATACGCGTTTCCAGTTTTCTTTACTTTATCAGATCATATATAGGAAACGTATAATTTAGGTACCAATGATATCTCGATAGGGATGTTCTATTGCTGTATTTGCTATTATTAAATAATCATTTAATAATAGCAAATACAGAAATAGAACATCCCTATCAAGATATCATTGGTACCTAAGTGAAACAAACAAGACACCCACAATAAAGTGGAAAATTCTAAAAGAAGCTAAAACATGTAAGTCCTTAAATGAACCATGTTCATTATGCTTATATGAAAATCTATTTATTATTAGATCCCTTAAAATTAAAATTTATTAAATAAACATAACGAAATTAATGTCATATGTAGACATTGTAAATTATTCACATTAGAAAATGGATAAAACCTAAATTAAATTACATGCTCACCGACGAATTAGGTAAAAAAAATAAAATAAAATAAAATAAAAATTAAAATAAAAATAAAGCCAAAGATAGAATAAGTTAGTTGTTCTTTTTTTTTTTAATAATCCCCCCTTTGTATCAGGATAATAAACTTTACAGCAAATTGATAGATGTAGCGAAAAAATAGCAGTCCAGGGTTTACTTGTAGGAAAGCAGACAAGAGGGGAATAGGGTCAAGGAAAAAGGAAAAAAAGAGGAGGAAAAAAGTTCGTTAGCACGTAAATTCCTCGAGGTCAAACCCCTAAGTGAATCTCCATTCTGATTAGCCACACACACACACAAAAAAAAACACCCACATACATTCACAGTAAACCGAAAGTATTTGTCATTTAAATGTAAATCATCTGCACAACCACACCAACATTGCCTGATGATGAGAATTAATCTCGAAACATAGAAATTTCCGTGTAGCAATGAAAAATTGACATCACCATATAATTATATTATATTATATTATATTATATTATATTAAGCTCTATAATTCTCATTATATTGAGCACTGTTTATAATAAAATAATTGCCAGAGAAGACAAAATATTAAAAAAAACCTTGAGTCCTCTTCACTTGGAATTATATATATATATATATATATAAATGTTAAAATAATATATATAATATATTTTAATAAAATAAAGAAAAATAGAAAAGGCATATCAATATTTTTCCTTTTTATTAAAGGTTCATCTGAGCCAACTCGTAAACATACACACACACACACACACACACACACACACACACACACACACACACACGAGTGGGCCCTGACGAAGTTTTAATAAAATTGAAATGTGTTAGATTGATATAACTTAGAGAGTTGAGAGCCATACGCTTTGGGTGATCCTGTCTCTTTCGAGACATAACTGACTAGACAGATCCCGTAGTAGGTTGCCAGTACATTCTGCCGTAGACTGGTTGCCAGCCAAGGCTATAAAACCCAATCTGTCCTGTTATTTAACACTTAGCCGCAGGAACGAGACCGATTAATACCTTTTCCAAGGGTATTTGCACATAAGTGAATGCAAGGAATTCAACTAGAATCCCAACTCGGCTCCTTGATTTCTAATTCCGAGCCGATATCCACTGCACCACAACGCACATCCTCTAGCTTGATATGCATTTCCTATTTTTTCTTTATTTTATCATATCATATATATTAAACGCTTATCAATCTAATACTCTTATTCAATGTTCGTCAATATATATATATATATATATATATATATATATATATATATATATATTCCATTTGTAAAGGAGTTATTACGCGACCCAGGTTTCTACCATGAGTGTTGTTTTCAGGCGATTTTTGATAACTGATTTTACCGTTTTCTCCGTATTTTTTTAAGAAAGCTTACGTAACGATGTTTTTTTTTTATGCTAACGTGGCAGGCAATTTTTGAACGCGCAATTTTTAAAATTACAAATGAAAAATATTCAAAAGTACTACAATATAATTGTATTGAACAATTTTTAATACAAATGTGCACTGGTCTGATTTTATTATGACCAAAACTATGTAATTAATTAGTATACGCATCGTTCATTCAGCAATGAATTAGAGCACTCTCAGCTATTGTACGTGCAAAATGATAATATACACGCTAAAAAGTCTGCCCTCTTCTACCGAGCGCCCGCAGCTCAGAAGTAGAATCGCCTACTGACGCCAATTCGGTCGGGTTTCAATCCTGGGTTAAAAGCAATCGGAGTCTAACCGTACTGATGAGCTGTGATACAGCGAAACAAATCTGTCTGCGGATGACTATATATATATATATATATGTGCGTGTGTGTGGGGGGGGTGTATGTGTGTGTGTGTGGGGGGGTTAATTAATAAGACTTATAATCTTAAAAAGATTGATAAGCCGGTAAAAACGAATCCATAAATCAGTATTTAAGACAGGATGCAAATCAAGACAAGAGAGCTCAGTCTACCTTACAATTTTACTCAGTGTTGGATTTCCGTGTAGTGTTGTGGTTATCAGCACGGAAAGAAGTATTTGCGTGCCGAGTTCGAATTCCATCCATGGCTGTTTCATGTTTAAATAGTTATATATATATATATATATATATATATGTTTGTGTGTTTTAGCATTTTATTTTTATTTATTCTCGTTGCTTTCTACTACCTTTTAAAACAATGTCACACCCTCCTCCGTCGCGTTACTAAGAAAGACTTGTTAGATTTTGACATTGATCGAGAATATCAAATTTCTGTAGATTAATATTTATTATTTTCTATGTTTTTAAATGGTACGCCCAAGGCTTCATCACTCACTGGTCACGTGGTATATATGAGTTGCGTGTAAACAGATCCTGCGCTGAGATAACATGTCTGTTCCCGCCCTTTTAGAAAGCGCATAGACGCAACGCCGAGTAATCTAATCTGTATGCAATTAAATATGATGTAATTAATGACTCTCAATTAGCAATATCTCTTTCTGTAGATCTGAAAATAGATGTTCGGGTAGTTTATCAGCTATCAGCGCGGAAATTGATATCGCTAGTCTGAGTTTAAATTAAAAGGCAACGTTAATTCGGAAAGTCACCACTCACCTGACAATTTTGAATGTGCGAGCGGTTTAATAAATAATGGTACGGAATTGTTAATTAGAGAGCCGAGTTCCAGCACTCCTCGGGTTCATATGGTTCGCTTAAGCGCAAATCAGTCAGTTAAGCGCCATACGTGATACACGCTTGGGCGATCCTGTCTTTTTCGATCCATTACTTATTAGGCAGAAGATTTTCCTTCAGTAGTTTGCCATTTCTTTCTGTGGTAGACTGGTTTCCAGCCAAGGCTATAGAACTCAATCTGTCCTACTATTCAACCCATAACTGTAGGGAGAAGAGATGGATTAGTATCTTTCCCAAGTGTATTTGCACGTAAGTGAAATCAAGGAATTTTGACCGGACGTCGAACTTGAACCTCTCGGAAATATTATGAATCAACTTGTCCTCCCCAGTTAAGGGTTAATTAGTAAGACTTGTAACCTTTAAAAGATTGATAAGCTGGAAAAAAAAAAAACGAATCAATAAATCAGTTATTAAGACAGGATGCAAATCAAGACAAGAGAGATCCGTCTACCTTGCTATTTTACCCAATGTTAGATTTCCGTGTAATGTTATCAACGCAGAAAGAACTATTTGCGTGCCGAGTTCAAATTTTATCCATGACTGTTTCGTATACTTTACACAAATACCATCCACCCGTGTATTGAATACTGCTGCCACATCTAGTCAGGTGCCCCCGCTATTCTCCTCGGTGTTCTTGACAAAATACAACGGGGAATCTGTAATGTGATCGATACCGACTTGGCAGACCGCCTGCATTCATTCCCTCACCGGCGTGAAGTGGCTTTTCTATGCATCTACTTTCACGGTTTCTGCTCCGATGAACTTAGATCACTGGTGCCCCCTAGACATGAATTTGCACGAGATACTAGATTAGCTACTAGGTCCCACCCTTTTACTGTGAAACAGATAAGATGTAACCGCAATTTCTACTCTAACAGCTTCTTTCCTATCACTTCCCGCCTGTGGAATTCCCATCCGTGCACATGCTTCTCCGACAGCTACAATATCCAGGAGTTTAAATGTAAGGTCAGTAGACACCTCCTAACACTCAAACTCGCACCCATTCTCTCAAAAACACTTTCCATCTACCCAACCCCCATACTAGGTATCCTTACCCGTCTATCACCCTCCTTCTGACATTTCCTATATCTAACCACTCTTTCTCATCACTTCCCCTATGTAAACCCCTGAGCAATAGTGGCAGTGGAATGCCTTGCTTGGGGTGAAATGATTAAAAAAAAAAACGTTTGGAACTGGTCTGAATACACATTTTCTCTACCAGTCTCGGGGTTAGTCGCAGGGCTGACCGAGACTTTTAGATATGCTGAACAATCTGTCTAGGAGAAAAACAAATTAAATCCTGACTAAAGAGAGAAGTGTTTCGCCAGGGCTGCTTCGCGATGCACTACGGCTATTGTATACTAGCAGAATAGTCCGGCGTTGCTCGGGTGTAATGAAAGTTTTAAAACTAATCCATGGTCCTGGAGCTCAGACTCTTTAGACGTTGGCACGAAAGACTAAGAAGCAATAGTTATTTACAGTAAAAGCGAAACCGTAGACTGAAAGAAAAATAAATAGATGTAAGTCAAATTTTGATTTCCTGGTATCGATATCAAATTTTCTGCACTATTGTAAGAACTGCAACCTTGAAATTTCTGAATGTCGTTTCTTATGTCTTTGTCTATGAGTGTATCAAATTTTATTAAAATCGGACCACACCTTCTATAACCCGATTTTTTCGATAATCGATTTTGAATATTTATCGGGGGTACCTCGACACAAAACCTAGCTAAGAACACTCGCAGAGGCTTAGAGTACAACTGTGTAAATTCTCAAGAAAATTGGTTCAACCATTTCGGAGTCTATAGGTAACGGACACACACACACACACACACACACACACACACACACACACACACACACACACACATAGACAAACTTCCATTTATAAATAAGTTTAGATTTAGACTAGATATGGTGTCACTATGATTGGAACGCGGTGGGCTGTCTGATAATAACACAATGTTAAAATATGGAAAAATTGTTTCTGATACGGTTGGTCTTAATATTAATTTTTCAGTCGCTTTATCTTTATCGAAATGAAAAGAAATTGCTGACACTTTTCCATTCAAAATAGTTTTCTAACATTATTTTTCATTTAATCCCAGGCAAGTCAACAAAGCCACTAACACGTCTGGAGTTGCTGAGTGTGAACAAATATCTAAATCGAAACTTATTTATAAATGGAATTTGTCTGAGTGTGTGTCTGTGTGTCTGTGTGTGCGTGTGTGTCCGTTACCTATAGACACCGAAACAGCTGAACTGATTTTCTTGAAAATTTACACAGTTGTACTATAAGCGTCTGCGAGTGTTCTTATCTAGGTTTTGTGTCGAGGTGCCCCCGATAAATATCGAAAATCGATAATCGAAAAAAATCGGGTTATAGAAGGAGTGGTCCGATTTTAATCAAATTTGATACACTCATAGACAAAGACATAAGAAACGATATTCAGAAGTTTCAAGGTTGCAGTTCTTAGAATAGTGCAGAGAATCGATAATATATATGTATATAAAAGGCACGATGTTTGTATGTGTGTCTGTTTATCTGCCTGTATGTCTGTATTTTTTCAGCCCTTTTATTTTAGTTTTTGCTTCGGGTTTGGCTCTAAGTAGGTATAATTGTAGTTCTTAGTCTCAGCCATGATACCATTTACTCAGAGGACTTATTTAGCCTTCAAAATTCAGTTTACGACGAAAAAAACGCACTTTATATCGATACCAGGAAATCAAAATTTGACTTACACTCATTCATTTTTCTTTCAGTCTCCGGTTTCGCTTTAACTGGAAACAACTATTGCTTTTTAATGTTTCGTGCCAACGTCCAAAGAGTCTGAGCTCCAGGACCATGGATTAGTTTTAATGCTTTCATTACACCCGAGCAACGCCGGGCTATACTGCTAGTTTTGTAAATAGTTTTAATTTTGAGTTTAAAGATTGAGTAAGCTCGTGTCGAATTCTGAAACAATAAAATATCCGAAGAAATTTCCCTGTCGAATCATTAAATATTTGAGCTTAACAACTTTAACAAAATATTGCAATAAAAACTATAAATATGAAAGATGGAGCCCTCAACATGGAGTAAAAGCTAGCAATCTTGTTTGACTAAATCAATTACGATTGAATTCTGAGTTCGATCCTCATTGGGGACTTTCGGTCGTGTATCACATCTAAGCTACGCTTAGGAAATCACCATAAATATGAACGCTATTCTAAGAAATGAATGCAAATAAAAAGATTGAAACTGACAACCTTTTTCATTTCACTGAAACAGACGATAAATACTTGTATCTTCTCTTCTTTAATTTGCTCACTGAATGCAAGTCGTGTCTTTTCACTCTCTTTTCAAAACATCATAGTCTATTATTTATGAGATATTGGCAGGGCGTATCGCTTCTGCAAATTAACGAAGTGTGAAACAGGTACAATTATAAAAGTATATTTTTCATGTTAGGAAATGGACTGTTAAATATGTTGGCACGGATGTTAAAGAAAAACTGTTACGGAACACTGATTTGATTTGTTTGAATATCGGCTCTTTATGCGTGATTCAATGCCGAAATTTAATTTTCTTAAGAGATTTTAACTAATAAAATATGTTATTCTCCTTTCACAAATGAATATGTAGCGTATCTTTCCTCTACCTTTTCCATATTTTCATGATAATTGTGCTGATGATATTTACCCTACTCCCCCACTTGAGGGAGATGTAACACAGGGTCTTTTTTTTAACGTAGAGAGCCCGAATGCATACGGATGGGCCAAAGAACAAAAATTTCCCAGTCCCTGCAACCTCCATGGTGGTTATATATTGTAATGTTAGGGTGCTATGTTTTAAATTTTTAATTGCATAATTTAATTTGATTTGGAGTAAAAACTTAAGCATGAAATTGGAAAGTAAAGTTTTAAAAATGAATTAACATTAATGGGTAGATATTTTTAGGGTAGAAGTTATACGTTTTGTGCATTTAGGTTAAGGAGGATTACATATGTTTCTTATTTTTCTTTTCGGGATAAACGAATGGAATTATTGGAAAAAATTAATAAATAAAACAATAATAGACAATAAAAAAATGGGAGAAAAAATAAAAATACATCGGTGAATCTAAGCTAATCGGCGTGGACGTATTTGAGCAGATAAATATATCTCTGCTTGTATATATATTGATATATACTTTATGGCTCTGTTTTATTACATTGACCTTTTTTTTATAACACCAGAAATATATTTATATATGTGCGTGTATATATATATATATATTTTTTAATCATATCACCCCAAGCAAGGCGATAACGCCACTGATGCGCAGGGGGCTACGTAAGGGTAAAAAGAATGGAAAAAGAGAAAGCCGGAAACCACATCCTGAACAAGAGATGAGCCTCTTCACCTGTTCAAAAGATGTGGGTGGAGTGTGAACCGGGCGATAGTTTAGTCTATCTACTCCAATTAAAAAAAAATAGAGTGAAAAGATTGGAAAAGAGAAAACCGGAAACCGCATCCTAAACAGGAAACAAGGGATGAGCCTCTTCACCTGTTCAAAAGATGTGGGTGGAGTGTGAACCGGGCGATAGTTTAGTCAATCTACTCCAATTAAATATATATATATATATAAACTTATTTATAAATGCAACTTTCTGTGTGTCTGTCTGTGTGTGTCCGTTACCTATAGACTCCGAAACGGCTGAACCGATTTTCTTGAAAATTTACACAGTTGTACTATAAGCGTCTGCGAGTGTTCTTAGCTAGGTGTTGTGTCGACGTACATTTTCAAGACAATCGGTTCAGCCGTTTCGGAATCTATAGGTAACGGATACACACACACACACACACACACACACACACACACACACACACACACACACACATAACCAAAGTTCCTTTTATAAATAAGTTTAGATGTTCAGACTGTTGTTCTCATCTTTCATCCATGTTTACGACGTTTCGGCCGTTGTACACTTCGACCTTCTTCAGTTTAGGTTGCTGAGATATTAGGTTTATATGTCACAAAAATTCATATGCTGATGTCCTCAAGAAAAAACTGTGAATTCAATATCTGTCTACAGCAGTAGTAAACAAATAACCTGGAGAGATGAGTTAAAGGGAGATAATTACATGGCATTCGGAAGTGGCATCGCACATGGAATGAGAACGATATACTACCGTGATCAAAATTTCTAGGACCTGAAAGAAGGCCGAAGTGTACAACGGCCGAAACGTCGTAAACATGAGAATAAAGATAACAATTAACTCAAACGAAAAAAGTAAAATCGGATCCAAACGACTAAAACATTTTGGAAAAACCCAGACCAAGGCATATTTCACAAGTCAGTGCGAAAAGCAAAATTCTGGGTCCTGATTGGATAAGAAATAGCAAATTGATCTATGACCCGGGTCAATTTTTTTTCACGCCTAGAAAATGGATATGCTGTTTGGAGCCGGTCACATGACTAAAATTCACTTATTCACGTCTCTTGACCGGTCAAGTCAGTCCGACATGGAAGCGAATCTGAAGAACCTCGACACAATGTAAGGAAAATTTTCAAGAAGCCGACCCGGACGTAAAAGCGCGTCACATATTCGTTTTTCCCCTCCTTCCAATCTTCCTTTTTTCGTCTTCACCCACACACCGTCAAAGAAAACAACAAGATACTTCAACTAACTTCGATAGGTACAACCTCCTTTATTGCTTGACTTTCCTTTTCACTTTTTCTCCATCTATTAACAGGAAAAAAACAGACTTTTATTGGCAACCTTTTTAATCTTTTTACATAAACACATTCTGCTTCTATCAACTATGGATTCATTATTTCTGTGGGAAATTTAAATACATACATTTCTCTTTGAACATTTTCTTTTTCTTCATACAATTTTGTTATACTGTTATTAAAAATTTTACTTTAATGTACAAAGGAAATATTTTATCTTTCCACATTTCAACAACCAAACTTTAACATTCTGATATTTTAAATTGTAGGGACTTCGGTTGTCTTTAGCACAAGACCAATTTTACAAGCATCACCGAGGCCCCTATTCTAAGAATTGATTTTTTTCATGATTCTGGTATTTTCATGGCGTTAGTCTAATGGTACAAGAAGAACTTGTGCCACATTTGTTCTTCGGGTTGGATGCAGATAGATCCAATAATTTGGTTTACCGTAGCATGTTTGAAAATAATCAAGTTGTTTGTTAACTGCCATCCATATTTCAGAAAAAAAAAATAAAAAAAAAAATAAAAAATAAAATAAAAACAGCACAAAGTTTACAGAAAACTCATGTCGTGAATTCAGCTTTCTTGTACGATGGGTAATTTACGCTAGAGAAATAAAAAAAATATCACTTCTTAAATCGTGATATCAATTCTCGGCATTAAACAATATGCCTTGAGGGGGAAAAACGGTTTATTTTGAAAATACGTATTTTTTTTTTTATTACTTATTTGAAAATTACATTCACGCATGCGTATATGCATTTTGGGGGATTTTTTGTCTTGTTTGCACTTCGTTTCAAGCATTTGGTAAATTTAGGAACAAATTATAAATGACGCGTGCGCACAATTGGAGGTTCTGCATTAACTTTCCTAATTCCAGAATTTCGAAAGTGGTTCCCCTTCATTTTGATTATTTAACATAACCACCACAAAAATGCTTCGGATTAGGCAACCAATTTGTATCAGAAACGGCTATCCAGTTATATATGACACTTTCAACGCTGCATTACCTAAAACCTACTTCTTTTTTTTGTAAACAAAATCTACACCAGCAAGATCGATTTTAAAATCACTGTCTAAGAAGTGAGGTGCAAGCGAATGCGAACTCAAGTGAACAATCAGCTTAACGTGTCACGTAAAAAAAAAAAAATGAATTTGAATCCTGATGTAGAGAGCGAGCAGCAGAATCAAGCAAGAATTAGGAAGAAAAGAACAGTGCAGTTTTCTCGAAGACACTGGAACAAGGAACGCGATATTTATGCTCAGAAAGGTCAGTACAAATCTAATCTAAACATATTAATAAATGAAACTTTGCCTCTGTGTGTGTGTCTGTGTGTGTATGTGTCTGTGTGTCCATTACCTATAGACTCCGAAACGGCAGAACCAATTTTGTTGAAAATTTACACAGTAGTACTATAAGCGTCTGCGAGTGTTCTTAGCTAAGTGTTGTATCGAGGTACCCCGGATAAATATCGACAATCGATAATCGAAAAAATCGGGTTATAGTAGGAGTGGTCCGATTTTAATCAAATTTGATACACTCATAGACAAAGACATAAGAAACGATATTCAGAAGTTTCAAGGTTGCAGTTCTTACAATAGTGCAGAAAATCGATAATATATATATATATATATATAAGGCAAGTTGTGTGTGTGTGTGTGTGTGTGTGTGTGTGTGTGTGTGTGTGTGTGTGTGTGTATGTCCTTTATACAAATCGACAATGTTTATCCGATTCTCACCAAATTTCACACAAATATTCTTTAGGCTGAGCCTGAGCTCCAGGACCATGGATTAGTTTTAAATTTTTTATTACACCCGAGCAGCGCGCGCTATACTGCTAGTAAACTAATACGTGTACTTGTGTTTCATAGACTACGCTTTCGACAAAATACTCCACAAAGATCTGATTGAGACACTCGGTAACCTTGACTTATTCAGGAAGGACATTACTGTAATCAAGTATCTGTATTGGCAGCAAACCATTCTATATATTTTTGAACCGCTTCACCCCAAGCAAGTTGGTACCGCCACTGATGCGCAGGGGGCTACATGAGAGTAAAGTTTAGACAAGAGAAGAATGAAGAGAAAGACGGACCAGTTACAGGAGGTGTCAGAGAAAGGGCAAGAGAAGGATGGAAACATATGTGTGAAGACAGTTGCGAAGGTAGAGAGAAAGGAAAAGGAGAAGATAGAACAAGATATAGAGGGTGATGTAGAAAGAACTGGAGTCAAGTGGATAAGAGATGGGAATTGACGTTGCATTTAAATTCATGGAGGTTGTAGCAGTCATGAAAGCAAGTATACGAAAGGGAGTTCCACAAGCTGGAAGTGCGAGAAAAGAACCTGATGGAGTAGAATTGATGGCTGCATTTGGTTGATCTAAGTGTAAATAGGTGGGAACCTGTTGTCAGTCTGGTAGCACGAGTAAATTCTAATGACGGAGGCACCAGTGACTTAAGTTCGTCGAAGCTGAGGCCATGAATATATCTGTAGAATAGACAGAGCAAAGCCACATCCCGCCGGTGAGAAAGTGGCTGGAGTCGAGCTGACAAGTCGGGACCTATCAAGATACTGATTCTCCTTTGGAGCCTGTCGAGAACACTGGGATGAAGAGCAGGAGAGCCTGACCACATATGACAGCAGTATTCTATGCACGGAAAAGAGTTCAACAGAGAGTACAATAAAAAGAAAATAAAAAAAATACAGTAAATGAGAATAAAAAGTATAGTGAAAGAAAATAAAGAGAGTACAATGAAAGTGAATAAAAGTAGTACATTGAATAAGAATAAAAAATGTACAGTGAAAGAAAATTAAGAGAGTACAATGAAAGAGAATAAAAAAAGTACAGAGAAAGAGAATAAAAATTGTACAATGAAGGAAAATAAAGACAGTATAATGAAAGAGAATAAAATGAGTACAGTGATTTTTTTTTTTTAATCGTATCACCCCGAGCAAGGCGGTAACGCCACTGATGTGCAGGGGGCTACGTAATAGTGAAAAGATCGGAAAAGAGAAAGCCGGAAACTATATCCTAAACAGGGAACAAGGGATGAGCCTCTTAACCTGTTCAATAGACATGGGTGGAGTGTGAACCGGGCGATAGATAGATCTATCTGCTCCAATTAAAAAAAAAAGAAGAAAACAAAGTGAGAAGATTGAGAAAGAGAAAGCCGGAAACCACATCCTAAAAAGGGAACAAGGGATGAGCCTCTTAACCTGTTCAATAGACATGGGTGGAGTGTGAACCGGGCGATAGCTAGATCTATGAGAATAAAAAGTGTACAGAGAAGGAAAATAAAGAGAGTATAATGAAAGAGAATAAAATGAGTACAGTGAATGAGAATAAAAAGTGTACAGAGAAGGAAAATAAACAGAGTACAATGAAAGAGAATAAAAAAAGTACAGTGAATAAAATTAAAATTGTATAGAGATGGAAAATAAAGAGAGTGCAATGAAAGAGAATAAATATAGGACAGTGAATGATAAAAAAGGGTACAGTGAAAGAAAATAAAGAAAGTACAATAAAAGGGAATAAAAAGTGTACAGTGAAGGAAAATAAAGTGAGTACAGTGAAAGAAAATAAAAAGATTTAAATGTAAAGAATAAAAAAGTTGACGGATGGCGGAGAAAGGTGGACGAGAGTTAACTAAAGAAAAAATTTAAGATCCACGAAGGACTGGAAAATGAGGAGAGCCATGATCACCAATGTCCTGAAGGGACACGGTATATAAAAGAATGAAAAGGCGCTTGCATAAATGGATGGCTGAACGAGGTTTAGATGAGGTATCAAAAAAAATATATTGAGAGCTACGAACGGCGTGAAATAGTGGAGAGGCATAACCGCCGAGTTCCTGAATGGTCACTGTACACAGAACAATGAAGAAAAACGATCATGAGTATAGGGATGGCACAACAGGGTTTAGGCGTGATAAAAAAAGACAAAATTTATTAAGAGCTGCAAAAAAGAGGGAAATTGTGGAGAGTAATGATTGCTAAGAGCCACAAGGAATAGGGAGACGTGGAGATCCATGATCGCCTACGTCCTGAAGGGACAGGGCACATAGAAGAAGAAGAAGAATGATTGCCTACGGGACACTGTACGCAAAAAAAGAAACACAAAGCCTAACAGGAAGTGCCGTGTACTAATAACTTGGGCGGTACTATGCCACTTTTTATCAAAGTATGCGGGTTTGTTTTTTAAACTACTTAGAAATTTTTCGATCAATTATTTATCTTCTGTAGAAAATAAGTATAAATGAGCATTGACGCGACGAGAGAAAACAGGACAACTCCAAACTTGAGTGGACAAAAAGAATTTATAACAGAAAGAAGAACAAAAAAAAGAGAAAGTACAAAATCGGGTTTAAAAATGGTTGCAAAAAAAACAGTGGCTTTTGCGAAGACTTAACTGGAAGCAGTATAGTTCATTTTGTTAACAGTTTTTCTCCTTTTCTGTAGCGACGGCAGAATATATTCGTCTTCAGGTTGAAGAGGGATTCGGTTTTCTAATGCTTTGCTGCAAATGTTGGGACATCCTCGATTCCATGTTGTCTTCTTAGCCGCTTCATTTTCTAACACCATGTGGCTGCTAGTTGTGTTTCACGGAGCTAAATTTGTTCGTGTTGACTCGTCGGAGTCGCAGGAAAAAAAGAGGTCGGTGGTTGGCTGCTTTCGGCCAAACCATGGGCCGGTAATAACGAAACCTAGAAAAGTAAACAATGTATTCATCTATAAATATTTTCAATAGTACAGCCAACCGATCATTAAGTAGTTGGGAGCACAAACAACAAATAAAAAAAAGAAAGATAGACATGGAGAGAAAAAAGTCATGTCAAGCGAAAGGAAAGCTCATTGTTAATTTATTCCATACTAGCAGTATAGCCCGGCGTTGCTCGGGTGTAATGAAAGCTTTAAAACTAATCCATGATCCTAGAGCTCAGACTCTTTGGAAGTTGGCACGAAAGACTAAAAAGCAATAGTTGTTTCCAGTTAAAGCGAAACCGTAGACCGAAAGAAAAATGAATGGATGTAAGTCAAATTTTGATTTCCTGCTATCGATATCAAATACGTTTTTTCGTCGTAAACTGAATTTTCAAGGCTAAATAAGTCCTTTGAGTAAATGGTATCATGACTGAGACTAAGAACTACAATTATACCTACTTAGAGCCAAACCCGAAGCAAAAACTAAAATAAAAGGGCTGAAAAAAAATCCAGATATACAGGCAGATAAACAGACACACACACAAACATCTTGCCTTTTATATATATATATATATATATATATATATATTATCGATTTTCTGCACTATTGTAAGAACTGCAACCTTCAAATTTCTGAATATCGTTTCTTATGTCTTTGTCTATGAATGTATCAAATTTGATTAAAATCGGATCACTCCTTCAATAACCCAATTTTTTCGATTATCTATATTTATCGGGGTTACTTTGACACAAAACCTATCTAAGAACACTCGCAGACGCTTATAGTACAACTGTGTAAATTATCAAGAAAATCGGTTCATCCGTTTTGGAATCTATACGTAACGGGGACACACACACACACACACACACACACACACACACACACACACACACACACACAGTTCCATTGATGAATAAGTTTAGATAACAAACCCCGCTTTGCAAATCATACAAAAGCTAAAAGGAATGCCTTAAATGTATAGAATACAAATCCTATATCATCCAACAGATAACTGAAACACACAAAGTAAAATTAAACACCCGCAAAATCGTACCCAAAAGAATAACATTTTGGAAAAAACCAAACCAAAGCAAATTTCACAAGTCAGCGTGAAAAGCAAAATTCTGGATCCTGATTGGATTAGAGATGGAAAATTCATATATGATGTTTTTTCACACCTAGAATAAAAATGCCATTTGGATCCCGTCACATGACCAAATGCACTACTTAAGGACGTCCCCTGACCGGTCAAGACATTCAGAAAGGCGCAGAGATCAGAGAAGACAAAAAACCGACACAATAAACAAGAGAATAAGGAAAGGAAAACAACAACAAGAAGAAGATATCCTTAAATGCCCATAAAACTGTTTTTCCAGAAAAGGGAAAGGAACAAACTGATTAATCCTAACCCTACACAAACGCATTATGCTGCTTACTACTGCCTTTATTTGACCCTTTTCCTTCTCTTCGGTTCTTTCTCACATACACTCTGTTTTGTATCTTAAATTCATATACTGTCTCTTTTTCCACCTACTTAGCGGCAGATGCAAAAAAACAAAAAACAAAAAACAAAAACAAGAAACAAATATTACTACTCTGTTAACAGCAAAACACAGAAACCTTTTTGGTTTAAACCACATTCGCTTAAATCTAAAAGACATCTTTTCCCACCAAACAAATTATACAACAAATACACAAATTGTTTATTCTGTATATATGTTGTCAAATATACTATTTTCTAATATTATGTAAACATTTCTTATTGCGTTGTCTTTTCATGAAATTCGTGTTGTATTTTGTGGACAGGATATCACGCATTAATTTCTTCCTTTTAATACGGGTGTTCTGGACCCCCACAATGTTTATTTTATTATAATTTATTGCAACAAATTTCCTCATATTTTCAGATGATTTAAAAAAATGTTTTATGTCTTTTCGTTTAGTGACCAATGCCATCTCGTATCATTAGACCTGAAGACGTTAATTAATATTTATGTCTGTAAAAGTTATCGTCCCTGACGTGATTCACGAACAGACGATAACAATGGCATTGTAATACATTTTTATCGTATATCATCTGAAAACCTCTCATATGATTTTATATCAAAATTAATTGACCAGAAAAGCGTTGGAAAAGATACTGATATAAACCCTGCAATAAAATCTACATATTGTCAGCGCAACTGTGGAATAATAATACGTTAACTGAGAGGAAAACATCTCGAAAGTTGGAGAATGCAGTCCAGTTTTAATGCATGTGTATTATTTCTGAAGCGTGTTTTGCTTCAATACATTTTATGAGGGGAACGTACAAAAGGTTAACGCATTTCATATGTAAACAATAAATAATAAGTTCACTGAACTTACCTATTATCGACAGAAAAAACATCTCGATGTGAATGGTCCTCAAGGTCAGAGGAAAATCTGATCTAGATTTAACATCATAACATAGGTAAGAATCGAGAATATTATATTTATTGATACAGATTATTGCTCGAGATTGGGCAATCTTACAGAAAAAATACAACTCACTTTCGGAGATCTTACAAACAAAATACATTTCACATTGACATTGGTTAAATTGTATAGATATACGTGTACCAATTGGTTCTTATATTTACATATATTTTAAGTTAACTTTTACATACATACATACATACATACATACATACATACATAATGGCTGGCCACTCGTATTCGAGGATACCCGTCTACCGGGGTGGCTAGCCAATCCCCATTGTAGACGCCTGCTTAGGAACACTTGTGTTTGCTTATACTACAACTATGCTGAGCGGATCTTCGTTAAAATTTCTGGGATGTTTCGACATTGGAAGAACGATGTCTCATTGGGTATTTATGAACTACCTGATGTTATACCAACGAGTTAATGCGTCACCTCTTCGTCACCAGAGCCTGTGGTACAGTTGATATAACATCAGCTTAATAACCAAAACTGTCTGGGTTCGATTCCTGGTAGTGGATGCGCACTGCTGAAGAGTCCCAAATATAGGATGAAACGGCCGTCCAGTGCTTTCTGCATTCTGTTGAGGTCGAATAAAAAGCACGATGAATTACTTAACAACAACAACAACAACAACAATAATATATATATATATATATATATATATATATATATATATATATATAAGTGGTTAATGCTAGTGGGAGTATATTCCACAGTTAGATATTTACTTTTAAAAAGTGCTCAATACATAAGTAGAGCATAGATGAAAATCTATAAATGAATTAAATGGAATGGGAGGTAATTACATTTTAAAAGAATTGTATGTGGTGGCTCATGCCAAAAATGTATCAATGTGTAGCTATAGAAGACGAGATATGTCGAAAAGTTTCAAAAGGAAAAGAATAAGACTGTTTGCTTATGTATGAAAAAATATAATAATAATAAATAAGATAGGAATAATAAAAAAAAATGTTTCCTTGAAGAGTTTTGTTGATATAAAAAAGCTCAAATAGATGAAATAAAAACAGAGGTGAGATTTTAGAAACATAGCTACTAGATAAAAGATGATAGTCTTGAAACAATACCAGTTAAATAAGTCAGGTATTAAAGTATACAATTAAAAAGTAGGTAGTTTTTATAGATAAGAGCAAATAGAAAACATGTTGAGATAATCTCGGATATATTTAAGAGTATGAATAATCCTATGATGGTCGTAATTATTCATTCCATTACAGTTATTTAATAAGTTAGTTTTTGGGGATTTAATTATATGGATTTTTTCTTGTAAGAAAAGGAAACTTTTTTCATGTAACGATTTACATGTTTTAGCTTTTGTCAATATCTTACCATTTAACTGTAAGAGATTTATTTGCATCTTTCGATTATCAGTAGTATTTGGATAGATAATCGAATTGCTATAGATTTTATAATTTAAGGTTAGGTTATGCTGACAAAATCTCGTCTTAAAACTATTTGCAGTACTACCAATATACTGTTTGGTAAGATTAGGATTTTCAGTAGTGGAGATGGTAGCTTGTTATACTATGGAATTTGTAAGACATTTATTTTGCCGAGGACATGCATTAGGGTTATTACAATTACGAGAATTAATGTTATTATCGTTAATTACAATAAGCTCTTATGATTAATTCAGTTATGTTGTTTTAGCATTTTACTGTTGTGTTTTTTTATTATCATATAACGAGTATCCGTGATACTATAAATAAGTTTCAGTGTAATTTTTTTGAAAAAATTGCTAACATTTTAAGATTTGCTAATTAGTTAGGAAGTGTTTCGGAACTAGGTCAAATAATTTATTGCCCAAGTTGGCACTAACCATTTGTCCACAAATACATTTTTGGTACTTAAAGGAGCTCTTAAGTGATGTCCTGCCTTGTTTTTTTATTATTTAAAGAGTATCCGTGATACTAGAAATAAGTTTCAGTGTAATTTTTTTGAAAAAATTGCTAACATTTTAAGATTTGCTAATTAGTTAGGAAGTGTTTCGGAACTAGGTCAAATAATTTATTGCCCAAGTTGGCACTAACCATTTGTCCACAAATACATTTTTGGTACTTAAAGGAGCTCTTAAGTGATGTCCTGCCTTCATTGCCGATTTCGGGTTTTTAAATTTCATACCGGCTCCGGCAGTAACCCCGACTTTCGGTCCAGAAGTACCAAGCCGGTTTCTTGATACTTTTTTTATTGTTAACTTTAGCCAATGGGAAAAGTTCATTTTTCAGCCCTCCTCTATTTACTAACAAATCCGTGTTGCATCTGTGTTTTTTGGATCTTTGACCGCTGCCACTCTTACTGGTGTGTTCGTCCATTTTTTCTTTCTTCACTAAATTTACCCCCTATACGTTGAATTGCTAATACTAAATATACTTACTTCTATTTATTAACAAAGATTTTCAAACGAAATTTTACTATTCAACTGGTCAATAATTAGCTATACCCTTCCAGAAAATTTATCGAAACTACATTGAGTAGCTAAGACCATCTCTGAAAAATTAAAACTAAACTACTAATACCAGTCAACTTTTACTGTTTGTTAAAACCCTCTAACTATATAGATTTCTGCTGAAATAAATATTTTCTTCCGGTGGGGGGAAGAGAATTTAATGTAATTACTTTTGCTAATTTCCCTTCCTGCTCTTAATGTCTTTACTTGTAATTAACATTCCCAGCCTACGTTTAAAATTCATTACTACCTGAATACCTTCCGCACAAATTCATGCTTCCACTATCACTCCCCCAAACAGGCTCTCTGCCATACCCATTCACGCCTACAATCTGATTTTTAAATAAAATTACGGTTTACTACTGATCGAATTGCATTATTGCTATCTGTGAACATCTTTTTATTTTTGTGATTTTATCATTAATGCTTGACAGCTAGTAAAAATACTCTGTAGTATTAGGTTGTCCCAAAAGTTCGTAAACAATTGCAAAAAATTGAAATTTTACTCGCCAAGTAATCTAAGGTTACCACAAAACACTTGCAAAAAGTTAAAATTTTACTCGCAAAAACAACAAAAATTATTGCTTAAAATAAAGACCATCATTTTCAAAGACTTTCTGCCATCGATCTGCAAGCTTTCGGATCTGGTCAAAGTACCATTCAGCCGGCTTCGAATCAAAGAATTCTTGACACGCGTCCTCGACTTCATCAAACGAGTTGAATCGGCGGCCCTTCAGAAAGTGTTGCATTGAGCGGAAAAGGCCGTAATCTGATGGAGCACAGTCAGGACTGTAGGCTGGATGTGGCAGAACCTCAACGCCGTCCAGCTCTTCAAACTTGTCTTTGGTCTTCCCTGCGGTGTGTGGCTTGGCATTGTCCTGCTGCATCATAGCGCGCTTTCGGTTGATCAGAGCCGGGTACTTTTGCTTCAACTTTTCGTAGACCCGCTCAAGTTACTGACAGTAAAGTTCGGCACTGATGGCACGACCATTCGGAACCAACTCAAAATGCACGATTCCTTCAAAGTTCCACTAAACGCACAACATGACTTTCTTGCCGAATCGATCTTGTTTTTGGAACCGACGGTGTCTCTTGCCCTTTCTGAACCCATCGTTTGTCTTGATTGTGCTGGACCAGATAGATCTATTTCACAAGTGTTTACGAACTTTTGTGACAACCTATGAATTTGAATAAATTCTGGCGTGACATGGCTTCCCTGTGCCTCTTCACTAAATACTTTCACGGCTTCTGTTCCGATGAACTTGAAATCGTGAATCAGTGAAACCGATAATATGTAAACGCAATTTCTACCCTGACAGCTTCTTTGCACGCACTTTCCGCCCGTAGAAATCCCTTGCATATTCTTGTTTCCCGACAGCTACAATCTCCAGTAATTTGAATGTAAGGTCAATAGACATCTCCTACCTCACTAACTCACATCCATTCTCTCAAGCTCTTTTTGCATCTACTCGACCCTCATTCTCGTTATCCTCATCCGTCTATTACCCTCCTCCTGACATTTCCTATAACTAACCTCCCTTTCTCATCACTTTCCCCTATGGGTAGGAGGGTAATGGAAGGATCAGAATACCGATGTCATGGGAGTGGAGTGGATGGAAAAAGAGCTTGAGAGAAAGAATGCGAGTTAGTGAGAGAGAAGATGACTATTGACTTTACAATTAAATTCCTGAAGATTGTAGCTGTCGGGGAAGAAAGTAAATGGAAGGGAATTCCACAGACGGGATGTGCGAGAAAAGAAGCTGGTGGAGTAGAATTTGCGTTTACAATTGATTAGTTTTAGTGTAAAAGGATGGGACTTAGTTGGTAATCTTGTGGCTCGAGTAAATTCATATATAGTGGGTTACTAATGGAATTCCACAGGTGGGAGTGTGAGAAAAGAAGCTGTTAGAGTAGACATTGCGGTTACATTTTATTGGTTTTACTGTAAAGGGGTGGGACCTAGTTGCTAATATAGTAGCTCGTGTAAATTCATATATAAGAGGCACCAGTGACCTAACTTCATTGGAGCAAAAACCGTGAATGTATTTGTAAAAGAATCACAGGGAAGCCACATCATACCGGTGAGAGAGCGATTGCAGTCGAGCTGCCAAGTGGGTATCGATCACATTACAGATTTTCCGTTGGGTTTTGTTAAGAACCTCGAGGTGAATAGCAGGGGTACCCGACCAGATGTGGCAGCAGTATTCAAAACACGGGCGGATAGTAGATTTATATATGTGCAGGATAGATTCAGACGAGAAAAACTTCCTGGCCTTGCACAGAGAACCGACTTTCATAGCAGCGGATTTAGCAATGAATTCGATATAGTCATTCCACTTGAGTTCCGCTGAGAGTTTGAGGCCAAGGACGCGTAGTGTTTTACTCTCTGGGAGGTAAGCCTGTTCCATGTCTTTATGTTAACGTCTTTGTAACCTCTCTGAAGATGACTAATGTGAGCCGAAAGCTTACAACTAACTTAATACAAAATTATCCAAATGTTGGAGAATTTTTGTCTTTATTTTCATCTAAAAGTAAAGCCAAAATACGATGTTTAGAACGGTTCATGATTAAAAATAATAGATATTCATTGTCTCTTATATTTAAGAGGTATATGTTTAGAATATATATATATATATATATATATATATATATATATATATATATATATTACCTATGTAAATATATATACATATATATATATATATATATATATATATATATATATAGGCATTTGCATGCAGGCCTGTTCCTTGCTATATCACAGCTGATCAGTACGGCTAGACATCCGATTGTTTCCAGCTGGGGTGTAAATTGCAAGAAAACCGAATGCATGGTCATCAGTAAAAAGGGCAGCCAAATATGCCAAATACAGGTAGGGGATACTAGAATCAAGCAGGTACAAAAATTTAAATACCTGAGAAGTGTTATAACAGAAGATGAAAAGTGTGACACAGAGATCCAAAGGCGAATTGGCATGACGAAGGAAGCACTCCAGAAGTTGAATAAAGTATTCAGAAACAGGACAATTTCGCTAGAAACAAAGAGGAGAGATTGCTATGTGATGTCAGTTCTTCAATACGGCAGTGAATGCTGGACAATATCTTCGAAGATGGAGGAAAAACTTGAAGCAGCTGAAATGTGGTTCTACAGAAGGATGCTGCGAATATCATGGATAGAGCATGTGAGCAATGATGAGGTCCTAGAAATGATGGAAACAAAAAGGAAACTAATACTGAGCATCAGGAAGAGTTCGTGGGACATGCAATAAGGAAGGAGGGCTTGGAGAATCTGATACTAACAGGCCAGATAGAGGGGAAAAGAGACAGGGGAAAGCAACGGATAACATATTTGAAGGACCTAATCAGGTGGATGACGGAACGAGGATTGCATGATGTAACAGGAGAAGGCGTGCTCAGAGCCAAAAGGGATAGGGAGACATGGAAGCCATGATCGCCTACGTCCTGAAAGAACAAGGCACATAAAATAAGTATATATATATGCCAACTGTTTATAAGAAATTATAATGTGGGTATAAAATGGGGGATCAATTTTATATTATAAGCAATAAATAAACTGATCTCTCATTTTGTGGTTATTCTAGTTTCTATACATTTATATTCTAGATTTATCTGCTTGAGCTAGTGGATGGTAAAGTGGGGTCTGGGTGGTGTAACAAGAGAAAGGTGCTAAGAGCCACCA
>JBBBDQ010001309.1:1897500-2037500 GCA_037127315.1 Ascarosepion bandense
TCAATACTTTAATTTACAACATTGCTCAATATAAAAATATTCCAATGAATATTTATTCATAATTATTACTTTAGAACATGTGCAAACTACAAATTACTACAAAATTGTACATTTGTTTTCGACATTGAAAGAACAATAATCTCATCAGATAGTGAACAATGATGGCAATAAACATTTGATTGTAAAATATTTCTCTTACAAACAACACTTCCATTCATTTTTTGATTTTTCCTTTTTTTTTCCTTTTTTTTTTTTTTCGTACGAGGTAAAATGATATTTACAAAAAAAAAGGAGAAAGAATGAGGGAAGAAAATATAAGAAAATAAGATGAGATCTATCATCCGCCAGTGCATTTAATACTGCTGCCATATCTGGTCAAGTGTGCTTGCTATCCACCTAGGTGTCCTTGACAAAATCCAACGGAGAATCTGTAATGTGATAGATCCCAACTTGGCAGCTCGGATACAGTCACTTTCTCACCTGCGCAAGGTGGCTTATCTGTGTCTCTTCTACAAATACTTCATGACCCCTGCTCCGATGAACTTAGTTCACTGGTACCCCCCTATATATGAATTTACTCGAGCCACAAGATTAGCAACTAAGTCCCACCCTTTTACTGTGAAACCAATAAATTGTAAATGTAAATTCTACTCCCTCAGCTTCTTTTCTCGCACTTCCTGCCTGTAGAATTCTATTCATTTACTTGCTTTCCCAACAGCTATCATCTCCAATAATTTAAATGTAAAGTTAACAGTCATTTCCTATCTGCATCCTCTCTCTCATGCTCCTTTCTACATCCACTCCACTCTCATCAGTATTCTCATCCTTCTCTTACCCACTTCCTGACACAACCTATAACCTGCCACTCTTTCTCATAATTTTCCTCCTATGTAACCCCCTGCAAAACAGTGGCAATAAAATGCCTAGCTTGAGGCAACATGATTATAAAAAAAAATTTTCTATTCTATTATAGTGTGGGTATAAAGTGGGGGATCAGTTCTACATTAAAGTCAATATATAAACTCAAGTTATGGCCACAGTCGTCCTTCCTTTACCCACTTCCTGACACCCCCTATAACCTCTTATTCTTTCTCATAACGTTCCTCCTATGTAACCCCCTGCAAAACAGTGGCAATAAAATGTCTTGCTTAGGCGATATGATTATAAAAAAATAAAGATTAAGAAGAGGAAAAAGGAAAAGAAAGAAGAAAGAGAAAGATACAGAAAAAATAGAAAGTGAAGAGGAAAATAAGTGAGAGAATATAGAGAGGGAAGAGTCAATTGAAACAGCTAAGAGAGAATTATCTATCTATATATTTATCTAGCTATCCTACCTATATATATATATATATATATATATATATATATATATATATATATACTGTTAAATATAAGAGACAATGTCTATTATGTTTAATCATGAGCCGTTCTAAACATCGTATTTTGGCTTTAATTTCATTTGAAAATAAATACAAAAATTCTGCAACATTTGGATAATTTTTATTATTATTATTAAATTGGTTCTAAGTTTTCGGATTACATGAAATTTTAGTCAACAGCACAATAATCCTCCTTCATAAGAGGCCATCTACATTAAATCTAAACAACCCACACTTAATAAAATCACGTTTAAATATAGTCATAACACATTACATTGCATGTAAATATTTGTTTTTTTTATCGTATCGCGCTCTCACGCGGTGTGACGTCATAGAACCGCATTACAAATTTGCGAACTGCGTTTGTTATTCTTTGGTAGCTGTTGCCGTTGCTTAGCGGAGTTTTATGTCAACACAAGATAAAATCGTCGCTGATGGTAGATGTTTTTATGCTAACGTCCTTGTAACTTCTCTGAAGATGGCTCATGTGAGCCGAAAGTTAGAACCAACTTCATAAAAAATTATCCAAATTTTGGAGAATTTTTTACTTTATTTTCAATTGAAATTAAAATAAATACTAAATAAATTCTAAAATACGATGTTTAGAACTGCCCATGATTAAATATAATAGACATTCATTGTCTCATATATTTAACAGATTTATGTTTAAAAAATTATCTTCTGCCTCGATACACTATATATATATATATATAATGGTAGTTGCTCTTAAAGATTTATGATTGGTAATTAAGTTTTCTGTCAAGAAAGAGCTGCGGGTGGTTTTCAAATATATGAACATATATTTTTTTTAGTTTTTGAGAAACCGAAACATGTACTCTAATAATGTTTTCTAGATGAGGTTAATGAAGTTCTTGGGAAAGGACTCCAAGGTAAGTGCAGTCAATTATGAAAATCAGCTGCTCTCGTCAGTTGCCAATTTAGGTCTAAGTTTTCCCAGATCTCCTTCAAGAACAGCACTTCTTGATCTTATTCATTCTTGCGCAGTTAATGTCCGCCATGTTTTCCACTGAGTCCTTCTTCACATTCTCATTGCATTCGTCAATCAATTCTTTAAAACAATAGTCGATTGGGTTAAAGATTTGGCTCGTGAATGTAGTGACATTAATACGTGGGCTTTTTGCCGTGTACTCAGGCTCAGTAAAAAAGAAAAAGAATTGCCGAGCAGGGCGTGAATAAGAAGATAAGGAGATATCGCGAGACATGGTCACCGGCACGAGAAAAATCTAAACTTTTAGATTAAATCAATGATCCACTTCGAATTTAGCTGAATGTTATTCTGATCAACTGATGAAAAAATATCTAACCTTTTAGATTAAATAAATAGTTCACTTCAAGTTTAGCTGAAACGTTAGTTTGATCAACTGATGAGAAAAATCTAATCTTTTAGTTTAAATAAATGGTTCAGTTTGAATTTAGCTAAATTTTATTCTGATCAACTGATGAAAAAATATCTAAACTTTTAGATTAAATAAATAGTTCACTTCAAGTTTAGCTGAAACGTTATTTTGATCAACTGATGAGAAAAAATTGATCTTTTAGATTAAATAAATGGTTCAGTTTGAATTTAGCTGAATGTTATTCTGATCAACTGATGAAAAAATATCTAACCTTTTAGATTAAATAAATAGTTCACTTCAAGTTTAGCTGAAACGTTATTTTGATCAACCGATGAGAAAAATCTAATCTTTTAGTTTAAATAAATGGTTCAGTTTGAATTTAGCTGAATGTTATTCTGATCAACTGATGAAAAAATATCTAACCTTTTAGATTAAATAAATAGTTCACTTCAAGTTTAGCTGAAACGTTATTTTGATCAACTGATGAGAAAAATCTAATCTTTTAGTTTAAATAAATGGTTCAGTTTGAATTTAGCTGAATGTTATTCTGATCAACTGATGAAAAAATATCTAACCTTTTAGATTAAATAAATAGTTCACTTCAAGTTTAGCTGAAACGTTATTTTGATCAACTGATGAGAAAAAATTGATCTTTTAGATTAAATAAATGGTTCAGTTTGAATTTAGCTGAATGTTATTCTGATCAACTGATGAAAAAATATCTAACCTTTTAGATTAAATAAATAGTTCACTTCAAGTTTAGCTGAAACGTTATTTTGATCAACTGATGAGAAAAATCTAATCTTTTAGTTTAAATAAATGGTTCAGTTTGAATTTAGCTGAATGTTATTCTGATCAACTGATGAAAAAATATCTAACCTTTTAGATTAAATAAATAGTTCACTTCAAGTTTAGCTGAAACGTTATTTTGATCAACTGATGAGAAAAAATTGATCTTTTAGATTAAATAAATGGTTCAGTTTGAATTTAGCTGAATGTTATTCTGATCAACTGATGAAGGTCGGAAGAGAAAACTCCGGAAACGTTGTGATAATAACAGCAAATAAAGAACAAAGACATTATGTAAATTATGTTAACTTTTCACTGGAATATTAAAAACAAATGCCAAATTAATTCTTCTTCCTACTTTAATACTAAATAGTTATAATGATATTATTCAATTTCAAACGTAACTTTAACGGAAGGAATATAATTTCACATGATTGAATAATTTATCAAATTAATTTGAAATAAGAACTATAAACATAAGATATGCAGTTACATCTAGCATTTCCAACTGTAAATGTAGATGAGACCTAAATGATAAATTGGTACTGCGCTTCAATTCGCAAAATCGGCGTTCGGAAAAGGAAATCTCATCAGAAGAATTAGCAGGAAAATATAAAAAACGGTAAATTATTTTACGGTGTGGAGAAAGAGACTGAATCCTAGATGCCGGATTAGCACCGATTAGACTGCAGGTTCTTCTTCAGATTATATCAAGAATCACTCAATACGTAGACAACGATTGATATTAAATTTAAATTATTAAACATCAAAGTTGACTGGGAACCAAGAAGCAGAAACAGAGTTCTACAAGCGATATAAGTAACTGTTAGCTTAGGACTTATAATAATATGAGAAGAAGAAAACATAATTAAGGAGAGAGAACAATAAAAGAAGAGGAATCAAGAAGACAGTAAATAACCATTGACATTGCATTTAAATTACTGAATATCAAAGTTCAGTGGAAAGCAAGAAGCTGGAAGAGTGTTCTACAAGGGAGAGAAGAAACTGTTAACATAGGACTTATAATAACATGAGAAAAAGAAAATATAATTAAGGAGACAGAACAATAAAAGAACAGGAATCAAGAAGACAGGTAATAACGATTGACATTGCATTTAAATTTTGGTAGATCAAAGATAACCGGAAAGCAAGAATCCGGAAGAGAGTTTTACAAGCGAGGGAAGAAACTGTTAGCATAGGACTTAGAATAACATGAGAAGAAGAAAACATAATTAAGAAGAGAGAACAATAAAAGAAGACGAATCAAAAGATAGTAAATTACGATAGATATTGCATTTAAATTTTTGATGGTCAAAGTTGACCTGCAAGCAAGGAAATGGAAGAGAGTTCGATAAACGAGAGAAGGAACTGTTAGCATAGGACTTATAATAATGTGACAAGAAGAAAACATAATTAAAAAGCGAGAACAATAAAAATAGAGGAATTAAGACAGTGAATAACGGTTGATATTGCATTTAAAATTCAAAGATCAAAGTTGACTTGGAAGCCGGAAGGGAGTTTCAAAATCGAGAGAAGGAACTGTTAGCATAGGACTTATAATAATGTGACAAGAAGAAAACATAATTAAAGAGCGAGAACAATAAAAATAGAGGAATTAAGACAGTGAATAACGGTTGATATTGCATTTAAAATTCAAAGATCAAAGTTGACTTGGAAGCCGGAAGGGAGTTTCAAAATCGAGAGAAGAAACTGTTGGAATAGGCATCCTTAATTCAATGCACGGATGAGCGGTAGGCTTATAAATGTGTAAAATATATTCTGACAAGAAAATTTGTCGTGCACGACACAGTGAACCAACGTTAATTTCAGTAGAAAATGAGGTAGACCTGAAGGCGACTTTTAAATTTGTTTTTCATTTTGTTTTTACTTTTTTCAGCGCAGTCTTATCGATTATTACATAACGTTTCCGGTTATCAAATAAAATTTGGAAAAATTTCAATATTTAAACAATCTTTTGGGGTGCTCAGTTTATCATACAACGTTATAGTAAATTGATCTTCCATTTTGGAAACACTAGCGTTAGCGTCGCTTTGTTTTTTTTTTTTGTTTTTGTTTTTTTTTTGTTGGGGGACGAGTTGTTGATCATGTTTTTGTCTTTTCCAAGTTTACTTTAGTTTTTACGATAGCAACTTCCTCGGAAACTCCAAGAATGGCTTTATTCAAAAATTTCGCAAAGGATTCAGTTGATGAATATGCGCAAACAAAAAAGTTATTTGCACAGGACTAATTATAAGGTTGTATGATGAATAAATTGAGCCCCTACATCAGTTTTTTAAATGTTGAAATATTTACAGGTTTTTTTTTGTCAATCGGAAAGTTTACGGTTTAATCGATAAGATTGCACTGAAAAAAGTAAAACGAAATTTATAATCAACAAATTTACAGATGATGGTAATGTACTGGCGGGTGATTCTAAAACAGAGGATAGATTTACCAGCAACCTCTGGTAAACCCCGAGAAGGTTTTTTTGTCAGGGTCAGCATCTTAACACTTGCTTAATACTCATCAAATTATTATCGAGCAGAAATATACACTACAGGCCATAGTTTTTAGTCTTTTGTGCCAACGTACGAAGAGTCTGAGCTCCAGGACCATGGATTAATTTTAAAGCTTTCATTACACTCGAGCAACGCCTGGCTATACTGCTTGTTCTCATTAAGACATTAACGTTGTATAAAAAACTGAGCCCCGCTAAAATTGTTGAAATATTGCAATTTTTCCAAATGTTTTCTGTCGATCGGAAAGTTTAGGGTGTAATCGATAAGATTGCACTAAAAAAAGTAAAAAGAAATGAAAAACAGCAAATTTAAAGGTGGTGGTAGTCTACTTCGGTTCGCCGAAAATGAAAATGAGGGCAGTGAGATAATTTCTTAGAGTTTAGCTCCGCCATTCTAAGGGAACGCAGAAAAGTTTCCTTAAGACGATTAAAATAGAAAAGTTGCTTTTTGAAGGTGTTAAAATAAGCAAACTTTTTCCTACCCTAAAGACAGATAAATGGTTATTTCTTGATCAGCTGTCGGTTTTAACTTATCGAACCTCTCATATCTAAAGTTATTTATAAATGGAACTTTGTCTGTGTGTGTGTGTGTGTGTGTATGTGTGTGTGTGTCTGTGTGTGTGTCCGTTACCTATAGACTCCGAAACTGCTGAACCGATTTTCTTGAAAATTTACACAGTTGTACTATAAGCGTCTGCGAGTGTTCTTAGCTAGGTTTTGTGTCGAGGTACCCAGAGAAATATCGAAAATCGATAATCAAAAAAATCGGGTTATAGAAGGAATGGTCCGATTTTAATCAAATTTGACACACTCATAGACAAAGACATAAGAAACGATATTTAGAAGTTTCAAGGTTGTAGTTCATATAGTAGTGCAGAAAATCGATAATATATATATATATATATATAAGGCAAGATGTTTGTGTGTGTGACTGTTTACCTGCCTGTATGTATTTTCTTCAGCCCTTTTATTTTAGTTTTTGCTTCGGGTTTGGCTCTAAGTAGGTATAATTGTAGTTCTTAGTCTTAGCCATGATACCATTTACTCAGAGGACTTATTCAGCCTTCAAAATTCAGTTTACAACGAAAAAAACTTATTTGATATCAATACCAGGAAATCAAAATTTGACTTACATCCATTCATTTTTCTTTCAGTCTACTGTTTCGCTTTAACCAAGAAACAACTATTGCTTTTTAGTCTTTCGTGCCAACGTACGAAGAGTCTGAGCTCCAGGACCATGGATTAATTTTAAAGCTTTCATTACACCCGATCAACGCCTGGCTATACTGCTTGTTCTCATTAAGACAATAGGAAACAGCTTAGATACCCTAAACTGATGACATCGGCTCAGATCGTTTATGATAATTTGGGACAATATACGTCGAAGGATAGGGGAGACTTGCTTGGTCCATGCTTATGGGTGTGTATATTTATTCAAAAGAATTGCTATTGATTGCATTTACGGATTTCAGATGACTTCAAAATCTCCTGCAACTGTTGTGGATTGTCTCCTTGTTTAAGTTAGTGAATGCTACCGTAACGCTTGACTTCATTTTACTATTTAATTGGCACGCTAACTTCCTTACACTTTATAGAAAATATCTAAACAATCAAGATCATGACACACTTTTTATTCATTTGATTTGTTTGAGGTATTGTTCTTATCTTGATTAAGAGAAAAACGACATCTTCAGGTACCCTTAATTTTGGGGGTTATGGTATATCTTGTAGACACCAGCAACCTCTGGTAAACCCCGAGAAGGATTTTTGTCAGGGTCACCATCTTAACACTTGCTTAATCCTCATCAAATTATTATCGAGCAGAAATATACACTACAGGCCATAATTATTAGGCCGTCCCAGTTTTCTTAAAAGAAATGATTTAACTCATACTATTTTAGTATTTATTGCAAAGTGGATAATTCTAAATGAATATTGGATGGTTCTTTTGTTACTATTACTTTGCAAAATGTTACAAGGCAAGAAAGCATCTGAATTAATGTAAAAAGATCTGAATGTAAGGCCGACAAAGACAATTAGGACAGAATAAAATGTTATGAAACACCATAAAAATTCATCACAGAGGAAAAAGACCAAGCAAATTAATAAGGTAATTTCGATATGTGACAATAATATCAAATAGAATAACACCCTTTTTAGAAGGCTTTATATATCTGGATGCGCGTTGTGGTGCAATGGATATCGGCTCAGAACGAGAAATCAGAGAGCCAGGTTCGAATTCCAGTTGAATTCATTGCATTCAGTTAAAGTGCCATACGTGATACACGCTTAGGCGATCATGTCTCGAAAGAGACATGACTGACTGGGCAGAAGATTATCCCGCAGTAGGTTGCCATTGCTTTCTGCGGTAGACTGGTTGCCGGCCAAGGCTATAGAACCCAATCTGTGCTTTTATTTGACTCATAGCTAGAGGGAGAAGAGATGTATTATATTATTAAGTAGTAATTAGAGGGGGGTCAGTTTATTACTTCATAACAATAAAAACCGATCCCCCACTTTATGACCAGTAAAAGGTTTAATCATGATTCTAACTATTATATTCAGTCAGTCAGTTACTTGCCATACGTGATACACGCTTGGGGGACCATGTCTCGAAAGAGACATGACTGACTGGGCAGAAGATTATCCCGCAGTAGGTTGCCATTGCTTTCTGCGGTAGACTGGTTGCCGACCAAGGCTATAGAACCCAATCTGTCCTGCTATTTAACCCATAACTGGAAGGAATAGACGGATTAATACCTTTCCCAAGGGTATTTGCGCGTAAGTGAATACAATGGATTCAACTGGAATTCGAACTCGGCTCTGCTGATTTCTTGTTCCGAGCCGATATCCACTGTACCACAACGCACATCCTACATTCACCTACTCGCAAATACCATTCGAAAAGGAATTAATCCGTCTCTTCTTCCTCCAGCTATGGGTTAAATGGCAAGATATGTTGGTTTATATAGCCTTGGCTGGCAACCAGTCTACCGTAGAAAGTAATGATAGCATTCTTCGAGAAAATCCTCCGCCCAGTCATGGTTCAAAACAGACATGATCGCCCAAGCGTGTATCACGTATGACGCTAAACAAAATTAAATGGCATGACAGATTGGGTTCTTGATTGACAATGCAACATGAAATGGCAACCTACTGCAGAAACTTCTCTGCCTGGTAAATCATGAATCGAAAGAGACATGATCGCCCAAGCGTGTATCACGTATGGCACTTAACCGGTTTAAACGGGGCAGTTCCGAACCACCTTTCTCTTGCTGAAAAGCGCCAGTCTCGAATTCACCAAACTAATAATGTTTCTAAATGGTGTAAACAGAAGATTTAATAAAAAATAAAATTACGTCAAATGATAAAGTAATGCACTCCAAAGAGGAAAGTGAAATAAAAAGATATTTGTGATGAATATTTTATACGAAAACAATGTACAAAATTTATCAGACTTTCTGAAAATCGGTAATTATTATTTTTAATACGTTAGCCCGTCTGGATATTATGTTAGCATCATCATTGTATTTTTGTTTGTTTTAATTTATTGTCATCTTCCAAATCTGCTGACGTCGACTAAGTGGATTTCCAGAAAAATGAGAACGTAGTGTGTGCATATGTAACGATTTAAAAAAGTGTTTGTTTTATTTTGATTGTACGTGTGTGTTAAGTGCCATGTGTGATACACGCTTTGGGCGATCATGTCTCGAAAGAGACCTGACTAACTGGACAGAAGATTATTCCGCAGTAGGTTGCCATTACTTTCTGCGGCAGACTGGTTGCCAGTCAAGGCTACAGAACAAAATATATCCTATTATATAACCCACAGCTAGTGAGAAAAAAAAAGTTGAATTATATCATTAAATAATAATTAGTGGGGGATTTGTTTATTACTTCATAACAATAGAAAACCGTTCCCCTACTTAATGCCCAGTAGAAGCCTTAATCATGTTTCCAAATATTATATTGTCAGTCAGCAAAGTGCCTTACGTGATAGACACTTTGGACGATCATGTCTCGAAAGAGACATGATTGACTGGGCAGAAGATTATCCCGCAGTATCCGGTGAAAAGAGACGCCCATTTCTATCTTTGTATATCTGCTGAATTCATTACCTCTCTGCATGCAGGCAGTTTGCCGCCAGTAGATATGCTTTGATTACTCTTATGTCTTTCCCAAATATGTCGAGAATACTGAGCATCCTCATCAATTCATTTTAATAAACCCGACCCCTATTTGGCATTTTGGGCTGCTAATTTTGCTGATGACCATGCATTTACAGTTTATTTGCAGTCCTTTTTTGTCCCTCTCTTCAGCTACCTGCTGTAGGAGGTCTTGTAGTTTCCTTTCCGTGTCTGTTATCAGCACTGTGTCATCTGCGTACCTTATGTTGTGCAAATTGTGGACTCCGATGACAAATACTGGCATAACACCCAACCATGAAGATTTCAACACGCGCCAATATTTTGAAAAAAAAAAAAAAAGGATTCTAATTTCTCAAATCTTCAATATCGCAAGTGGTATATAGTAGCAGACATCTTTGTGAGCTCTCTTTAGGATTTGAGAAGCGAGTTTTTCTCCCGTTTCACTGACTTCCGGCATTTTGTTTGTAGAAAGAAATTTTCATTTTTTTGTTGATTGTATTGTTATCCTGTTATTCCTAGAGTGTAAAAAAAGGAGCGTTGTTTAAAGGACATGACAACTTTTTTACTATAAACCTTCAGATCAGGGCAGCCTCCTGGACGGAGTGGTTTTAGGTTGAGACAATTTACTATAGTACATGGTTCTCTTTCTCATAGCTGTCTGGCCTAGAAGTTATGCCTAGATTCCTCATCAGAGGCCACAATTTAAACAATGTAAGGTACGCAGATGATACAGTGCTGATAGCAGACACAGAAAGGAAACTACAAGACTTCCTACAGAAGGTAACTGAAGAGAGTGATAAGAAGGACTATAAATAAATTGCAAGAAAACCGAATGCATGGTCATCAGTAAAAAGGGCAGCCCAACATGCCAAATACAGGTCGGGGATACTAGTCTCAAGCAGGTACAAAAATTTAAATACCTGGCAAGTGTTATAACAGAAGACAGAAAGTGCGACACAGAGATCCGAAGGCAAATTGGCATGGCGAAGGAAGACTTCCAGAGGTTGAGTAAAATATTAAGGAACAGGACAATTTTGCTAGAACCAAAATAAGAGAGTACTGAATTGCTATGTGTCAGTTCTTCAATACGGCAGTGAATGCTGGACAATATCATCAAAGATAAAGGAAAGACTTGAAGCAACTGAAATGTGGTTCTACAGAAGGATGCTGCGAATATCATGGACCGAGCATGTGAGCAATGATGAGGTTTTAACGAAAAGGAAATTAATACTGAGCATTAGGAAGAGAGAGCTGAAGTCCCTGAGACATGCTATGAGGAAAGGGGGTTTGGAGAACCTGATATTAAAAGGCCAGATAGAGGGGAAAAAGAGACAGAGGAAAGCAGCGGATTACATATTTGAAGGGCTTGAGCAGGTGGATGATTGAACGAGGGTTGCATGGTGTAACAGGAGAAAGCGTGTTAAGAGCCGTCAGGGATAGGGGCACGTGGAACGCCATGATTGCCTACCTCCTGAAAGGACATGGCACATAGAAGAAGAAGAAGAAGAAGAAGAAGAAGAAGAAGAAGAAGAAGAAGAAGAAGACTGTATATTTTTTAATCTACTGCTGACTTCTACAAGAAATATGTTTAATAAAGTGGAAAATATAAAAGCCGGTTGAATAATACGAAAATGATGGTATCCGTATTTGGAATTACATATACTTGTGATCAATTTTTTTCTAAAATGAAATATGCCAGTTACTTGCTTCCCCTACAGCTACAATCTAAAAGAATTAAAATGTAAAGTCAATAGTCATCTCTTATCTCACTGACTCACATCCTCTCTCTCATGCTCCTTTCTCCGTCCACTTCACTTTCATCAGTATTCTCATCCTTCTCTAACCTACGTCCTGACACCCTCTATAACCTGTCACTCTTTCTCATTACATTCCTTCTATGTAACCCCCTGCAAAACAGTGGCAGTAAAATGCCTTGCTTGGGGCGATATGATCATAAAAAATCCTATGATTCTTTTCTTTCTTTTTCTTTCTTTTTTCTTGTTTTCTTTCTTTTTCTTTCTTTCTTTCTTTCTTTTTCTTTTTTTTCAATCCTACGATTCTTTTTCTTTCTTTCTTTCTTTCTTTCTTTCTTTCTTTCTTTCTTTCTTTCTTTCATACTCCTTTCTCCGTCCACTCCACTTTCATCAGTATTCTTATCCTTCTCTTACCTATTTCCTGACACCCCCTATAACCTGTCACTCTTTCTCATAACTTTCCTTCAATGTAACCCTTTGCAAAACTGTGGCAGTAAAATGCCTTGCTTGGGGCGATATGATTAAAAAGAAAAAAATTATATACTATTTTAATGTGGATATAAAGTGGGGGATCAATTCTACATTACAATTGATATATAAACTGAACCATTACGTTATGGCCACATTCGTCCTTCTCTTAATCACTTCCTGAGACCCCTATAACCTGTCACTCTTTCTCATAACTTTCCTCCTATGTAACCCATCTGTAAATCAGTGGCAATAAAAAATAGTAAGAGTCATTTAAGAACAAGATTCTTTTATGACTAATTGGATATTCTTTTACTCCTGTCATCGACGAATATTTCACCTGATGTGGAGATGCTATTGAAAATTAAGAAAGAACAAACGCCTCATCAAATAATTTGATATTTTTAACTGTATTTTATATGTAGAAAAGAATTTGAATTTTTTGTTAATTGTATTGTTATCTTATTATTTATTTAGCAAAATAAGGAAATTTGTTTAAATATTATAACATTTAACTTCATTCTTTTTTCTTCAAAGCTTCAGATCAAGGTAGCCTTTTGGAAAGAACGGTCTGAGGTTGAGACAATTTATTATAATTCATTTAGTTTCATGATCCTCCTCCTAGACACTACAAAGATTTCTGGTCGCTCTCTCCACAAGGATTGCGTTCCTTGATTTTGCTAAATCCGCTGATATTAAAGTCGGTTCTCTGTGCCAGGAAGTCTTTTTCCGTCTGAATCTATCCTGCACATATATAAATCTACCATCCGCCCGTGTATTGAATACTGCTGCCACATCTGGTCGGGTGCCCCTGCTATTTTCCTCGGGGTTCTTGACAAAATACAACGGAGGATCTGTAATGTGATCGATACCAACTTGGCAGACTAGCTGCAGTCACTCTTTCACCGGCGTGACGTGGCTTCCCTGTGCTTCTTCTATAAATACTTCCACGGCTTCTGCTCTGATGAACTTAGATCTCTGGTGCCCCCTAGGTACGAATTTGCGCGAGATACTTGATAAGCAACTATGTCCAACCCTTTTACAGTGAAACCGATAAAATGTAGCCGCAATTTCTACTCCAACAGCATTTTTTCTCTCACTTCCCGCCTATGGAATTCCTTTCCGCATACTTGCTTCCCCGATAGCTACAATCTCCAGGAGTTTAAATGTAAGGTCAATAGACACCTCCTAACACACTAACTCGCATCCATTCTCTCAAACACTCTTCCTATCTATATCCTTACCCGTCTATCACCCGCTTCTGACATTTCCTATATCTAACCACTTTCTCATCACCTTCCCCTATGTAACTCTCTGCGCAATAGTGGCAGTGGAATGCTTTGCTTGGGGTGAAATGATTAAAAAAAAACGGCAAGTAAACAAATACACTAGTCGTGCTGAACGTAGAAGGAAGCCACATCAGGTTATAGAGAAAAATGATGAAAAAAAATTATATTATAGTTATTTCCGACACATATTGAGCCGGTGTTCTAAATGCGAGAAAGATTTGTAATACCTATCGTTATAGCAACAACCGACCCAAAGAGGAAATAGAAAGTTTCTAAGTGAGACGTGAATATAATTTTTCCATTCGGACAAGAGGTCTGAATTCCGCCCCACCAACTGACCGAGATTAAGTTGTGTTTTAACCATGTGTTGTGGATCCCGGAAATGGGGCCCGCACAAATAAATGAACAACGACCAGTAATTGAGATAGAAAATAAGTGTATTAACGTGAGGAGACAGACTAGAATGAAGATTAGTAGTCCAGGTGTTGTGGATCCCGGGAATGGGACCCGCACAAATAAATGAACAACGACCAGTAATTGAGATAGAAAATAAGTGTATTAACGTAAGGAGACAGACTAGAATGAAGATTAGTAGTCCAGGTGTTGTGGATCCCGGAAACGGGGCCCGCACAAATAAATGAACAACGACCAGTAATTGAGATAGAAAATAAGTGTATTAACGTAAGGAGACAGACTAGAATGAAGATTAGTATCCCAGGTGTTGTGGATCCCGGAAATGGGGCCCGCACAAATAAATGAACAACGACCAGTAATTGAGATAGAAAATAAGTGTATTAACGTAAGGATACAGACTTGAATGAAGATTAGTAGTCCAGGTGTTGTGATCCCGGGAATGGGGTCCGCACAAATAAAATGAACAACGACCAGTAATTGAGATAGAAAATAAGTGTATTAACGTAAGGATACAGACTTGAATGAAGATTAGTAGTCCAGGTGTTGTGGATCCCGGGAATGGGACCCGCACAAATAAATGAACAACGACCAGTAATTGAGATAGAAAATAAGTGTATTAACGTAAGGATACAGACTTGAATGAAGATTAGTAGCCCAGGTGTTGTGATCCCGGGAATGGAGTCCGGTACAATAAATGAACAACGACCAGTAATTGAGATAGAAAATAAGTGTATTAACGTAAGGATACAGACTTGAATGAAGATTAGTAGTCCAGGTGTTGTGGATCCCGGGAATGGGACCCGCACAAATAAATGAACAACGACCAGTAATTGAGATAGAAAATAAGTGTATTAACGTAAGGATACAGACTTGAATGAAGATTAGTAGTCCAGGTGTTGTGGATCCCGGGAATGGGTCCGCACAAATAAATGAACAACGACCAGTAATTGAGATAGAAAATAAGTGTATTAACGTAAGGATACAGACTTGAATGAAGATTAGTAGTCCAGGTGTTGTGGATCCCGGGAATGGACCCGCACAAATAAATGAACAACGACCAGTAATTGAGATAGAAAATAAGTGTATTAACGTAAGGATACAGACTTGAATGAAGATTAGTATCCCAGGTGTTGTGGATCCCGGTAATGGGACCCGCACAAATAAATGAACAACGACCAGTAATTGAGATAGAAAATAAGTGTATTAACGTAAGGAGACAGACTAGAATGAAGATTAGTAGTCCAGATGTTGTGGATCCCGGGAATGGGGTCCGCACAAATAAATGTGAACAACGACCAGTAACTGAGATAGAAAATAAGTGTATTAACGTAAGGATACAGACTTGAATGAAGATTAGTAGTCCAGGTGTTGTGGATCCCGAATGGGGTCCGCACAAATAAATGAACAACGACCAGTAATTGAGATAGAAAATAAGTGTATTAACGTAAGGATACAGACTTGAATGAAGATTAGTAGTCCAGGTGTTGTGGATCCCGGTAATGGGACCTGCACAAATAAATGAACAACGACCAGTAATTGAGATAGAAAATAAGTGTATTAACGTAAGGAGACAGACTAGAATGAAGATTAGTAGTCCAGATGTTGTGGATCCCGGAATGGGGCCCGCACAAATAAATGAACAACGACCAGTAATTGAGATAGAAAATAAGTGTATTAACGTAAGGATACAGACTTGAATGAAGATTAGTAGTCCAGGTGTTGTGGATCCCGGTAATGGGACCCGCACAACAAATGAACAACGACCAGTAATTGAGATAGAAAATAAGTGTATTAACGTAAGGAGACAGACTAGAATGAAGATTAGTAGCCCAGGTGTTGTGGATCCTGAAATGGGGCCCGCACAAATAAATGAACAACGACCAGTAATTGAGATAGAAAATAAGTGTATTAACGTAAGGAGACAGACTAGAATGAAGATTAGTAGTCCAGATGTTGTGGATCCCGGGAATGGGACCCGCACAAATAAATGAACAACGACCAGTAATTGAGATAGAAAATAAGTGTATTAACGTAAGGATACAGACTTGAATGAAGATTAGTAGTCCAGATGTTGTGGATCCCGGGAATGGGACCCGCACAACAAATGAACAACGACCAGTAATTGAGATAGAAAATAAGTGTATTAACGTAAGGAGACAGACTAGAATGAAGATTAGTAGTCCAGATGTTGTGGATCCCGGGAATGGGGCCCGCACAAATAAATGAACAACGACCAGTAATTGAGATAGAAAATAAGTGTATTAACGTAAGGATACAGACTTGAATGAAGATTAGTAGTCCAGGTGTTGTGATCCCGGTAATGGGACCCGCACAAATAAATGAACAACGACCAGTAATTGAGATAGAAAATAAGTGTATTAACGTAAGGAGACAGACTAGAATGAAGATTAGTAGTCCAGATGTTGTGGATCCCGGGAATGGACCCGCACAAATAAATGAACAACGACCAGTAATTGAGATAGAAAATAAGTATATTAACGTAAGGAGACAGACTAATTAGAATGAAGATTAGTAGCCCAGGTGTTGTGGATCCCGGAAATGGGGCCCGTACAAATAAATGAACAACGACCAGTAATTGAGATAGAAAATAAGTGTATTAACGTAAGGAGACAGACTAGAATGAAGATTAGTAGTCCAGGTGTTGTGGATCCCGGAAATGGGGCCCGCACAAATAAATGAACAACGACCAGTAATTGAGATAGAAAATAAGTGTATTAACGTAAGGAGACAGACTAGAATGAAGATTAGTAGTCCAGATGTTGTGGATCCCGGGAATGGGGCCCGCACAAATAAATGAACAACGACCAGTAATTGAGATAGAAAATAAGTGTATTAACGTAAGGATACAGACTTGAATGAAGATTAGTAGTCCAGGTGTTGTGGATCCCGGGAATGGGACCCGCACAAATAAATGAACAACGACCAGTAATTGAGATAGAAAATAAGTGTATTAACGTAAGGAGACAGACTAGAATGAAGATTAGTAGGCTCAGGTATTGTGGATCCCGGAAATGGGGCCCGCACAAATAAATGAACAACGACCAGTAATTGAGATAGAAAATAAGTGTATTAACGTAAGGAGACAGACTAGAATGAAGATTAGTATCCCAGGTGTTGTGGATCCCGGAAATGGGGCCCGCACAAAAAATGAACAACGACCAGTAATTGAGATAGAAAATAAGTGTATTAACATAAGGAGACAGACTAGAATGAAGATTAGTAGTCCAGATGTTGTGGATCCCGGGAATGGGCCCGCACAAATAAATGAACAACGACCAGTAATTGAGATAGAAAATAAGTGTATTAACGTAAGGATACAGACTTGAATGAAGATTAGTAGTCCAGGTGTTGTGGATCCCGAATGGGACCCGCACAAATAAATGAACAACGACCAGTAATTGAGATAGAAAATAAGTGTATTAACGTAAGGAGACAGACTAGAATGAAGATTAGTAGTCCAGATGTTGTGGATCCCGAATGGGGGTCCGCACAAATAAATGAACAACGACCAGTAATTGAGATATAGGTCATGTATTAACGTAAGGATACAGACTTGAATGAAGATTAGTATCCCAGGTGTTGTGGATCCCGGAAATGGGACCCGCACAAATAAATGAACAACGACCAGTAATTGAGATAGAAAATAAGTATTAACGTAAGGAGACAGAGTAGAATGAAGATTAGTAGCCCAGGTGTTGTGGATCCCGGAAATGGGGCCCGCACAAATAAATGAACAACGACCAGTAATTGAGATAGAAAATAAGTGTATTAACGTAAGGAGACAGACTAGAATGAAGATTAGTATCCCAGGTGTTGTGGATCCCGGGAATGGGGCCCGCACAAATAAATGAACAACGACCAGTAATTGAGATAGAAAATAAGTGTATTAACGTAAGGAGACAGACTAGAATGAAGATTAGTAGTCCAGATGTTGTGGATCCCGGGAATGGGACCCGCACAAATAAATGAACAACGACCAGTAATTGAGATAGAAAATAAGTGTATTAACGTAAGGAGACAGACTAGAATGAAGATTAGTAGTCCAGATGTTGTGGATCCCGGGAATGGGACCCGCACAAATAAATGAACAACGACCAGTAATTGAGATAGAAAATAAGTGTATTAACGTAAGGAGACAGACTAGAATGAAGATTAGTAGTCCAGATGTTGTGGATCCCGGGAATGGGGCCCGCACAAATAAATGAACAACGACCAGTAATTGAGATAGAAAATAAGTGTATTAACGTAAGGAGACAGACTAGAATGAAGATTAGTAGTCCAGATGTTGTGGATCCCGGAAACGGGGCCCGCACAAATAAATGAACAACGACCAGTAATTGAGATAGAAAATAAGTGTATTAACGTAAGGATACAGACTTGAATGAAGATTAGTATCCTAGGTGTTGTGGATCCCGGAAATGGGGCCCGCACAAATAAATGAACAACGACCAGTAATTGAGATAGAAAATAAGTGTATTAACGTAAGGAGACAGACTAGAATGAAGATTAGTAGCCCAGGTGTTGTGGATCCCGGAAATGGGGCCCGCACAAATAAATGAACAACGACCAGTAATTGAGATAGAAAATAAGTGTATTAACGTAAGGAGACAGACTAGAATGAAGATTAGTATCCCAGGTGTTGTGGATCCCGGAAATGGGACCCGCACAAATAAATGAACAACGACCAGTAATTGTGATAGAAAATAAGTGTATTAATATAAGGATACAGACTTGAAGGAAGATTAGTAGTCCAGGAATATGGGTTAGTAAAAAGTATATGTACAATTATCTGGAAATGAAGCCGTAGTAGTATATTGAGTATGTCTGCGTCGGAAGCTGACGGGTACGGCGTAATAATCTTCTCGATGAGCGGAGCATAGAGTAACTATGAACTACTGTGTACTGACTGCTAATCTCTCTCTGGACTCTCGTATTCTCCGGTTAACTCTCTGTGAAAACGCGGTATTCAGTATTTATTCACCCCCTCCCCTCTAGGGTAAAATGTGGCACAAGGTATTTTTAACGTGAGTTCTCCGGGTCATATAGCTCAGCCAAAAATATCTGTCTAATTTTGCCCAGTCATGACTCTACCCTTCGTCGGAGCTACGACTGGGTTAATAATCTCCGCCTGAAGGCAGAGAGATTCACAGTGTCAAATAAATTCACGCGAGAAAACGCGAAATTCTGGTATTTATTTGCCTCCCACTTGGGCAAAATGAGGCACAAAGGCTTTTTTAACGTGGGTCCTCCGGGCCATATAGCCCAGTCAAAAAAATTATGTCTAATTTTGCCTAGTCGTGACCCGACCCTTCAGCGGAGCAACGACTAGGTTAAGAGAGCTGACAGTGTCAAAAGAATTACCGCAAGAAAACGCGAAATTCTTCAGTCTCGCTTCTATTGCAGTAGTATAAGTATACTCTGGACGAGTCCATCTTTACGAAAAGGGAGAAATCCACAACATTATGAAGGATTCAAGTCTCGAGATAATATTCTCCATATATTATTATTTTTAATGAGACATCTTTATGAGAAACAAAGTTCTATATCAGCAACGAATCACTAAAGAATAATTTGAACGCTAAAGATTCATGTTTATGGTCTAGTCTGCTATCTTTTCAGAATGTAATCACGTCGTGAAATTGTGGTGTATCCTTTCAAATTATATCTAGAAGCCAAAAAAATCAATTTCAATTAAGGAAGTGTTTAAACAGTTGCATGAAAAAATTCTGGGTGTTGATTGGTCTTGAAATCGTAGCAGATCTTGTGTTCAAGGCAAGACGTAGGTCTTCAGGTTCCAAACAAAAGAAAAACCTTGTAATTCTTATTGTACATTTGAATTAGAATTTACAAAGACGGTTTCTAATAATTTTTATTTTCGATTAATGGGTTATTTCGAAATTACAGCGAGGGCACCCAAGTAAAAGTACAAAAATAAGTAAATAAATACATGTAAAATCGTCTTCCTCAACAACCTTTGCTTATTTCAACCAAGAGTAATAATGACGGCTGCTCAGTCAATGATTGCATAAGAATTCCTATTAAATAAACGGTATTACAATTACAGATAAAAAACTTCTTCATGTGCCGTGTCCCTTCAGGACGTGGGCGATCATATATTTCTGTTTTCCCCCATCCCTTGTCTTCTTTTATACTTCTTCTCTCTGTATCTTTCCCAGACCCCGCTACGCCATCCGCCTGCTCAATCCCATCAAGGAGGTCTCGTGCTGCTTCCCCCGTCCCTCTTTAATCACAGCCCAATTTTTTTAAACGCGTTCACTTTCAGCAAAACTAAGCCTATGAAAAATGCTTAAACGGCGGCTTGCTACTGCCTCATCAGGGTGATATCTTTTCAGCTGATCCTATTTTTCACAAAATTTGAGGGTCAACGAACTAGGAACATTCTCCGTTTCTACCACTTGTTCTGAAGACATTAAATCCACATTCTCCACCGTTGTCGCTGGCTTAGATGTCCGTATTAATTCATCTCTTCTCCTACCAGCTATGGCTTAAATAAAAGGACAGCCTTAGTTGGCGACTAGTCTACCGCAGAAAGTAATGGCAACCTACTGGGGAAAAATCTTCTGCCCAGTCAGTCATATCTTTTAAGAGACATGATCGACCAACCGTGTACCACGTATGGTATACACTATGAAACTTTCACAAATATATTTTAACAGGTTTCACTTTTAATGGATTCAAATATATGCGATGCATAATGTTTTTTTTTTTCTGAAGACAAGAGCCACTAATATTTTGGGACAGATTGATTTTTAATTTTTCTTTAAATAATCGGCATTGAACTCAATATAAAAGCTGGAGTTTAATGTTGTAATTAGTGACATCACAAATCAGATTCTTACCGTTTATTAACTTTTGAGCATTTAGTCTTAGTGATTGTCTAAGAAATATCAGTCAGTCAGTTAAGTGCCATACGTGATACACGCTTGGGCGATCATTTCTCGACAGAGACATAACTGATGGGCAAAATATTATCCCGCAGTAGGTTGTCATTGCTTTCTGTGGTAGACTGGTTGCCGACCAAGGCTATAGAACCCAATCTGTTCTATTATTTAACCTATAACGAATTAATACCTTTCCCAAGGGCAGTTGTGCGTAAGTGAATGCAATAAATTCAATTGGAATTCGAACTCGGCTCCCCGATTCCTCGTTCCGAGTGGATATCCACTGCACCACAATGCACGACCGACATAGCTAATTTCTGGAGGTTTTTGCTTAATGACTTCAAAATTTTACTGTTTCAAGAATCAATCCAAATAAAGTTGAAATCTTTTGTATTCGATACACCCAATAGAAGTGTAAATTTAAACCAGAGTTTTGATTATATTGATTTACCAAGCGCTGCGTAGCTGTGGCACAAGGCCGAAAGTATGGGGTACCTAGGGAGGATCGAACTCACTACTCAGTTGTAATAGTTTCTAGCGAGACGAGCTTGTCAACCATTACAGCACATTTTAGAGTTTTGATTATGAATCACCAGAAGAAAATATGCAATGTTATTGTATTCCATAAGTAATACCTGGGAAGTGTTTTAATAGAAGACGGAAAGTACGACACAGAGATCCGAAGGAAGCATTCCAGGAGCTGAGAAGAGTACCAAGAAACAGGACAATTTCGCTAGAAACAAGGAAGAGAGTACTGGATTGCTATGTGTTGTCAGTTCTTCAATATGGCAGTGAATGCTGGACAATACCATCAAAGACGAAGGAAAAACTTGAAACAACTGAAATGTGGTTCTACGGAAGCATACTAGACATAAAGTGGGGGATCAGTTCCATATTACAAGCAATACATAAACTGATCCCTCACTTTGTGGTCAGATAAGTTTCTATACAATTATATTCCTGTGATCCAAAGGCACAAGGATTCGCTCAAGAAGCTGAGAAGAGTCCCAAGAAACCGGACAAATTCACTAGAAACAAAGAAGAGAGTACTGGATTGCTATGTGTTGTCAGTTCTTCAATATGGCAGTGAATGCTGGACAATATCGTCGAAAATGAAGGAAAAACTGGAAGCAGCTGAAATGTGGTTCTGCGGTAGCATGCTGGACATAAAGTGGGGGATCAGTTCCATATTACAAGCAATACATAAACTGATCCCTCACTTTGTGGTCAGAGAAGTTTCTATACAATTATATTCCTGTGATCCAAAGGCAAAAGGATTCATTCCAGGAGCTGAGAAGAGTACCAAGAAACAGGACAAATTCACTAGAAACAAAGAAAAGAGTACTGGATTGCTATGTGTTGTCAGTTCTTCAATATGGAAGTGAATGTTGGACAATACCATCAAAGATGAAGGAAAAACTTGAAGAAACTGAAATGTGGTTCTACAGAAGGATGCTGCGAATGATACAGTGAATATCATGGATCGAGCATGTGATTAGGTTTTGGAAAATAATGGAAACGAAAAGGAAATTAATACTGAGCATCAGCAAAAGACAACTGAAGTTCCTGGGACATGCAATGAAAAAAAAAAGCTTGGAGAACCTGATATTAACAGACCAGATAGAGTGGAAACAGAGACGGGAGAAAGCAACGGATAACATATTTGAAGTACCTAATCAGGTGGATGATGGAACTAGACTTGCATGGTGTAACAGGAGAAAGTGCGCTAAGAGACACCAGTGATAGGGAGACGTGGAAAGTCAGCATCGCCTACGTCCTGAAAGGACAGCGCACATAGAAGAAGAAAAAAGAGTTTAAAAAATATCAGAAATTACAAAAGGGTAATCAATGAATAAGATTTATCAAATCGTTTGTCAGATCATAATTAATAAATACATTTTATAGTAAAATGGTCAACAAATACTTTTTATCCGTTCAATACACCTGGTTGAGGACATAAATTATGTTCAAAATCCAAATAAACGTGATATCTTTTGTATTAGACATACTGAATAGAAAAAAAAAACAGAATTTTAATCATAAATTACCACAAACAAAATATTCAACTTTTTTTACTGAATTCGATCAGTACCAACTCTCTAAAATTGTGAAAAATTACAAAATTGTGAAAAATTACAAAAAAAGAAAAGAAAAAAAGGCTACTGAAGGAATAAGATTCATTAGATCATAATAAAAAACAAATTGATAAAAGTACACATACCACCATAATACTACTGGCTACAAATTATAAAACATAACGTTTTAAATATGCATTATTGAAAATAATTACACTAATATTACTGCACGTTTTTTAGTCATTTCAAACCACGCAAGGCGTTAACGCCACTGATGTGCAGGAGGCTACATAAGAGAGTTGAAATATTAGACAAGAGAAGAGTGAAGACAAAGACGAAGCAGCTACAAGGGGTGAAAGAGAAAGGGCAAGAGAAGTTTGTGAACACAGGAGTGAAGACAGTTGCGAAGGTAGAGAGAGAGAGAGAGAGAGGCGAAGGTAGAGAGAGAGAGAGCGAGAGTGAGAGAGAGAGAGAGAGAGAGAGGAAAAGAATAAGATACACCGAGTAATGTAGAAAAGCCTGGCGTTAAGTGAATAAGAGATGAGAATTGACTTTGCATTTAAATTCCTGGAGGTTGTAGCCGTCAGGAAAGTAAGTATATGGAAGGGAGTTCCACAGGCAGGAAGCGCGAGAAAAGAAGCTGATTGAATAGAATTGTCGCCTGCATTTGTTTGATCTAACTGTAAAAGGGTCAAACTTGCCAGTCTGGTTGCCCGAGTAAATTCTTGTGGAGGGGGCACCAGTGACCCAAGTTCGTCAGAGAAGAAGCCATAAAAATATTTATGGAAGAGACAGAGGGAAGTCAACATCCCGATGATGAGAAACTAGCTGGAGACGAACTACCAATCACATTATAGATTCTCCTGTCGAGAAGACTGAGATGAACAACAGCGTTGCCTGACCAGATATGACAACAGTATTCCATGCACGGTCGAATCGTTGATTTCTATATGTGCAAGATGAATTCAGGCGGAAAAAACTTCCTGGCACGAAACAGTGATCCAACCTCCCTAGCAGTGGACTTAGCTATTGATTCAATGTAATTCAATGTTCACTGTTTAATGTTCAGTATAATTTACCTTTGAAATAAATGAAAGCTTCACTTGCTGGCACAATGATTTAGTAATGATGTTCTTGTGCCTTACATTTTGTAAGTATATACAGCCTGTACATCTTCGGTAAATCTAAACTAAATGGAACTTTTTTTTTTTTTTTTTTGTGTGTGTGTGTGTGTGTGTGTGTGTCCGTTACCTATAGACTCCGCAACGGCTGAATCGATTTTCTTGAAAATTGACACAGTTGTACTATAAGCGTCTCCGAGTGTTCTTAGCTAGGTTTTGTGTCGAGGTACTCCCGATAAATATCGAAAATCGATAATCGAAAAAATGGGTTTAGGGAAGGAATTGTCCGATTTTAATCAAATTTAATACACTCATTGACAAACACATACGAAATGATATTCAGAAGTTTCAAGGTTGCAGTTCTTACAGTAGTGCAGAAAATCGATAATATATATATAAGAGGCAAGATGTTTGTGTGTCTCGGTTTATCTGCCTGTATGTCTGTATTTTTTCAGCCCTTTTATTTTACTTTTTGCTTCAGGTTTGGCTCTAAGTAAATATAATTGTAGTTCTTAGTCTCAACCATGATACTATTTACTGAGAGGACATAAGAAACATGATCAGATGTTTCAAGATTGCAGTTCTTACAATAGTGCAGAAAATTTGATATCGATACCAGGAAATCAAAATTTTACTTACATCCATTCATTTTTCTTTCAGTCTACGGTTTTGCTTTAACTGGAAACAACTATTGCTTTTTAGTTTTCCGTGCCAACGTCCAAAGAGTCTGAGCTTCAGGACTGTGGATTCTTTTTTAAGCTTTCATTACACCTGAGCAACGCCGGACTATACTGCTAGTTATAAATATTATAAATTTGTGCTATAGGACTTTCACTGGTAACCGGAATGAAATTACAACGCTACGATTTTTAATCTAAACTTCAAAGCGGGTTCCTCAAGAAATTGTAACGATTTGGAAAAGAACTCTGTCATTATTTATCATGTGGAACCTCAACTTTCAAAATGAGTACAAAACGACGCATCCAAAATCAAACTACGCTAGATTAGGGACTTTGATTATATTTATCAAGTTATTTCTTTTCACTTCCGTTCTTCCCTACACCCACTGATTTACCTATGTCCAACATAGAAAAATAAACTTTATTTTTTCAAATGGCTTTGAATAATGTGTGTGGGTGCGAACTCTGGTTGGAAGGAGTTACTTATTTTTCCTCGTTGAAACTCGCTAAAGTAAGTCATTATGTAATATTTATTTGTTTTTTTTTTTAATTATAATTTTTTGCTTAATTCTCCGGTCATTTGAACGAATGTCTTTGCAAAGAAATTTCTTTGGACTTTATCTAAGTTAAAACTTAATTAACTCACCACTGTTTTTTTTTTTAAATTGGAGTAGATAGTACCTACTATCGCTCGGTTTCACACTCCACCCCCTTCTCTTGAACAGGAGTAGAGGTGATCACCTTGTTTCCTGTTTAGGAAGGGGTTCCCGGTCTTTCTACCTCCTCCTTCGGTCTCAGTGTTCAGTTGGAAACTCCTTGCAGTTATTGACTATGGTGGCAATGTATCTCCATTCTGAGGGTACCGTGTTGGCAGTTTCCTGGTTGCTGCTTCCGACTGGTAGTTAGGAGCCCGAACTCTTGCGTAGCGTCTTGAGAGGCTGCTCTGATCAACGGTTGAATAATATCGGGGTTCCTGTAGTGCCATCTCGCGCATGGACGGGCGTCCGATTTTAATCAAATTTGATACACTTATAGACAAAGACATATTCGGAAACGATATTCAGAAGTTTCAACTTAACACTTCTTACAATAGAGCAGAAAATGAATAATATATATATATATATATATATATATATATATATAAAAGGCAAGATTTTTGTGTGTCTGTCTATTTATCTGCCTGCATGTCTGTATTTTTTCAGGCTTTTATTTTACTTTTTGCTTCGGGTTTGGCTCTAAGTAGGTATAATTGTAGTTCTTAGTCGCAGCCATGATACCATTTACTCAGAGGACATATTTAGCCTTTAAAATTCAATTTACGACGAAAAAAACTTATTTGATATCGATACCAGGAAATCAAAATTTGACTTATATCCATTCATTTTCCATTCAGTCTACGATTTCGCTTTAACTGGAAACAACTATTGCTTTTTAGTCCTTTGTGCCAACGTCCAAAGAGTCTGAGCCCCAGGACCATAGATTAGTTTTGAAGCTTTTATTACACCCGAGCGACGCCGAGCTATACTGCTAGTTATCTAATAAAAATGATTTAATATTAGTTCATTAAAAAATGTAACATTTCTTTCCGTTGGCTCCTGAAAACGTATCGGTGTGTTTAAAGTTGGATTTATTAAGCAATCAAAATATGGAGAAATCCGAAACTAGTGTAAATGTTCTGTTTTTTACTTTGATGAATTTCAGTTTCATGTGCATCTTAAAAAAGGAACAAATACTCTTAAAATATTGATAAATTCTATCTTTTTTTGAATCACGCTTTTGAAAAATTTGAAAAATATTGCAATATTCTTGAAAATTGTGGATCAGTGTGTATATAAGAGTAAAATATATTAGAACTTGTAGGTTCCCACCGAGGTTTTATCTGACTCATCAATTGTTAACGATTTCTCAAGTACAAAGTGAACTTGAACAAACTACTGTAACTAACTACAAAGTAATCCTGACCAAACTGTTGTAAATGCGACGGATATTCAATAAATAAAGTCAGCTTTTCGGAATAAGAACTTCTACGAGGGCCATTCAATAAATAAGGTGAATTTTTCGGTATAAGAACTTCTACGAGGGTCATTCAATAAATAAGGTGAATTTTTTGGTATAAGGACTTCTACGAGGGTCATTCAATAAATAAGGTGAATTATTCGGTATAAAGACTTCTACGAGGGTCATTCAATAAATAAGGTGATTTTTTCTGTATAAGAACTTCTACGGGGGTCATTCAATAAATAAGGTAAATTTTTCGTTATAAGAACTTCTACGAGGGTCATTCAATAAATAAGTTGAATTTTTTGGTATAAGGACTTCTACGAGGGTCATTTAAAAAATAAGGTGAGTTTTTTGTTATAAGAACTTCTACGAGAGTCAGTCAATAAATAAAGTCAATTTTTCGGTATAAGGACTTCTAAGAGGGTCATTCAATAAATAACGTGAATTTTTCGGTATAAGGACTTCTACGAGGGTCATTCAATAAATAAGGTGAATTTTTCGTTATAAGAACTTCTACGAGGGTCATTCAATAAATAAAGTCAATTTTCGGTATAAGGACTTCTACGAGGGTCATTCAATAAATAAGGTGAATTTTTCGTTATAAGAACTTCTACGATGGTCATTCAATAAATAAAGTCAATTTTTCGGTCTAAGGACTTCTACGAGTGTCATTCAATAAATAAGGTGAATTTTTTGGAATAAGGACTTCTAATGCATATAGAAGCTTACTTTTTTTCGTCGTAGTCTCCCAACAGTGTCACACACTTTTACCATCTGTGCACAAGCTTCCGTAGTCCCTAAGCGTCAAAATCTTTCGACTGATGTCTCAGCCAATCGTTCACAGCACTTTTGACTTCATCATCACTTTCAAACTTCGTGCTTCTCGTGAACGCTTTCAAGGGACCAAACAGGTGAAAGTCTGAAGGGGCAAGGTCTGGGCTGTAAGTGGGACGATGGAGCAGATCCCAGCCAAGCTCGTTGATGGTCCGCACCGTTTGCATCTTTGGCACCCACCGACAGCTGACTTTCGAGTGGTCAAGCTCATCATGGACCATTTTGTGTGCTGTCCTAACAGATAGGCTCAAAGTCCTTGCAATGTCATCCACTGTCACCTTTCTGTCAAACTGAATGATGTCATTGACTGATTCGATCAGCTCAGGAAACCTCACTGCTGTAGCCCCTCCCCCTAGGCCTGTCTTCATCCTCAGCACTGCTCCGTCCTTCTTTAAACAATTTAGCCCACTTGTAGATATTTTTTGGCTGGAACATGTGGCACCATACACAGTTAACATTCTTCTATTAATTTGCACTGCTTTGCACCCTTCAGCAACCAAAAACTTGATAACTGACTTCTGTTAAATATACTGGAGCATGCTTCTTGGTCGGCCATCTTTGTTTATCTCCAAAACTCTTGAAGTTTTTTTTTCAATCTGCAAAAAAAAAAAAAAAAAAAAAAAAAAAAAAAAAAAAAAAAAAAAAAATTAAATCCCTTTGAAAAAGAAGCAAAGGAAGAAAATTAAAAAAAATGTAAGCTTCTATGTGTATTAGAAGTTCTTACACCGGAAAATTTACCTTATTTATTGAATGACCTTCGTATCTAGAAATGATCTTGATTTGACTACAGTAAGTTTCATGAAATCGATTTCTATATGAGAGTTAAACAGTAAAATTGTAGGCTGTCATCGCAGTTTCATTAGTCATCAATTGAGAACGACTTCTCAGGTACAAAGTTATTTTAAACAATCTACTCAAACGACTTACCTACTATAAAGTGACCATGACTAAATTGTTGTAAATGCCTACCAAATAATCTTGATCCGACTACAGTAACATTTTTGAAAAGTGTGGATCAGTTTATATTTTAAGAGTTAAACAGTAGGACTTTTGTCAAAAAATCATTATTCTACTTTAAAATGCATTACAATCCCAAAATATTTGCCGTCTTTAATCCGCATAAAATTGACAAACCGGCAAAATAAAAAAAAACAAAAACAAAAATAAAAAAATAAAAAATAAATAAATATAATCAATTAATTTATTGTAATTTTGGAGGTCGTGACTCTCGGGCATTTACCAAACATGCTGGACAGAACATTAAAACAATAAGACCTCGACTCGACGCCAAAAACACCTATCGCTTGAAATGCGGTGACTCTTGCAATAGAGATGAAGACATCAGCATATGCAAATATATGCAAATATATATGTTCCATCACATCGAACGTAACAAAATGAAATCAATTTAAGCGGTTTCGAGTCAATTTTTAGTAATTTATGGGAATAGAAACAAATAATTTCAAGATGGAACGAATACATCAGAAAACGAGGGAAACCCGTAAAACACAAAAACATAGATAGGTAAAAAATATTAAAATCTAAAGCAAAATGAGCAATGTCCAAATCGAAAGGAATAAAAGCAGCAGGAATAGATGGAGTTGTAATAGGGATGCTGGCAGCCTTAGAAGATTTTGGAATATACAAGGGGTGTATAAAATAATGGAAACCCCTTGAAATTTCAAGCAAACTTATTTCAATGCTAGCAATATAGCCCACTGTTGCTCGGGTGTAATGAAAGCCTTAAAACTAACCCATGGTTCTGGAACTCAGACTCTTTAGACGTTGGCACGAAAAACTAAAAAGCAATAGTTGTTTCCAGTTAAAGCGAAACCGTAGATTGAAAGAAAAATGAATGGATGTAAGTCAAATTTTTATTTCCGGTATCGATGTTTGCCGTCGCAAACTGAATTTTGGAGGCTAAATAATTCCTCTGACTAAATAGTATCATGGTTGAGACTTAGAACTACAATTATACCTATTTAGAGCAAAACCCGAAGCAAAAACCAAAATGAAAGGCTGAAAACCTGATTTTGAAAACCCGGTAGGATATCGAGGTATCGATTTCCAAAAATCGAAATCCAATAAGTCCTCTAAGGATAAACTAACCAAAGTCCATTAAAACTTATCTTACGCATTATGAGTTAAATTGGAGAAAATGAGCCATATTGATGGCTGAAGATCGGTTTTTGACAGATTCGATAAAATATCGGGGGTATCGATTTCCGAAATCGGGTAATATGAGTCGTCTGAGATCTATTAATGTTTGAGACTAAAAACTATAATGTTACTAAGTATGAGGAAATTCTGCGGCAAGAACCACGATAAAAGGGCTGAAATCCTGATCTTGATCAGACCTGATCAAATATCGGGGAGAAATCGGAAAAAAATAATTAGCCCATGACCTGACCGGAATTCTAAAGAATAGTTGTGTGAAGTTTGGTGAGAATCGGATAAAAATTGTGGATTTGTATAAAGGACCTACAGACAGGCACACACACACACACACACACACACACACACACACACACACACACACACACACACACATCTTGCCTTTTATATATATAGATTGGGTCGGAACGCATTTGGCTGTAATTACAGCTTGAATTCTGCGTGAGATCGACTTGTACAAAATAGATGGGTGACCGCTTGGGAATACCAGGTGCTGTAAGCGTTTAGTGACGGATGTGCGTGTTTACGGCCATATCATGTTAAACACACCGGTTCTTGCTCGATCACCGAAGTTAAGCAACGTTGAGTCTGGTCAGTACTTAGATGGGTGACCGCTTGCCAATAACAGGTGCTGTAAGCGTTTAGTAACGGATGTGCGTTGTGGTGCAGTGGATATCGGCTCGGAAAGAGAAATCGGTGAGCCGAGTTCGAATCCCAGTTGAATACCCTGCATTCACTTAAGCACTGGTACCTTCCCTCCAGATAAATAACAGGGTAGGGCTTTGGGACCCTGCCCTTAAAAACAAATCCCAATGAATCTTGATACTCGAAAAGAAAAAATGTATTACTAGACACAAAACTTATATAAGAACAACAATAAATTGTTGAAAGAAAAACGTATTACCAGCAATAAATAAATAAATAAAATTTAGTTGGCAATAAATGAATCGCTGAGGTTGATATCCTTTGGAGCCAATCGAAAACCCTGAGATGAATGGCAGGGAGCTCGACCAGATATAACAACAGTATTTAATGCACGGTCGGATGGTTGACTTGTATATGTGCAAGATGGACTCAGATGAAAAAAAATTTCTGACTCGAAACAGTGACCGAACCTTCTTTGAAGTCGATTTAGCTATTGATTCAATGTAATGGTTCCACTTGAAACTGGAAGAGAGGGTGAGACCGAGGAGACGCAGTGTATTACTTTCAGAGAAACTCGCTTGGTGCTTGCTGATGTGGGGAGTAGGAGGGACTGCCTGTGGTGGTTGACAGATAGCAGCTTCGTTTTAGAAACATTAAAATTAATAAACCAATTCTTACCCTAGTCTATCACAGAGTGGAGGTCCTTCCCGCAGAAGAGCAACGAGGTTATCTGTGGCCACCTCGCCAAATTTCTTACTGAGGCGGAAGTAAACTGCAGTGTCATCCGCATAGATGCCTACTTGGGATTTTATCACGTCAGTGAGGTCGTTTATGACGATCAAAAAGAGCGTGGGGCCTAGGATAGAGCCCTGGAGTACACCAGCGTTCGTGTGGTAGGATAAGGATGTTTGCCCGTTCAAGATAACCATCATTATGCGGTTAAATAGGAAAGATTGGATCAGATTAAACAAGTGTCCATAACCCTGTAGCTTGTGCAGAAGGCCAGCGTGCCAAACCCTATCAAAAGCTTTGGAGATTTAAATATCAAATGCAGGGTGTAACAGTGACAGTAGGGCCAGTTGTGCACCGTCCGTGAGAAAACGAGTTCCATGGTGCAATACACACTGCCGGAAATTTGGAAACGGCTTTCTGTACTGCTTGGCAATCGCACTTAGGAACGAATACGAACATTTCAGAATGTTTGGGTATCAATCTGAGGACAGTGCAGGGGATTTTGAAAGAGTTGGATGAGTCTAATGGTGATTACGAAGATACAGAAACCTTGTTCTGATCGATTTCATAAAACAACAACCCCCGCATTTGGAGGTGAGAGCGTCAAACTTAACACGGAGGCCGGCATCAAGTGCTTTGAGGACGTAGTTCTGACCTGGATCAAGAGGCTGGCTGTTAGAAGACGCTGTGTTTGGTAACAGGCCTCTGCACCATGAACACGCAGAAAAATTCAGTTCTGGCTCTGAGATAATTTCTGTGACAACATCAGTACTTAAATTTGGCCATCTAACTTCTCAGACTATATTCCCCTGAATATTATGTGTGGGAAAACAGTTTTTCCACAGTCGTTACCTTTCGACGGATAGCTACACAGTTAACTGGATAACTGAATAACTCCAAAAGAAAAACTAATTTTTCTTGTCGAGTCCGGATTTTTATAACCATTTTCAATCCTCTCAGGGAATCTAGCCGGCTCGAAGCCCTCGGCCAATGAAATCGTTTTCCGCCCACTCGATTTGCGAAAGGGGTTTAGCTCGACAAATGAGATATCTCCCAGAAAAATCTGTTGAGGGACTTTAACCCCGCCTGACCCCATCAAATAATTCTGACACTTGTTTTGGCTAAAAGTTTTAGCTTTACTGAAAAATATCCGCTACAAACACGAAAGAAGAAAAAATTATTTTTTTCTTTTCCTTCCCAGAAATAGTTACATTTTATATTCCCCGGATTTTAGAAGTTCATGATAGTATTAAAATAGTTAAATTTTCTATTCCCCATATTTTATAAGTATTTGATAGTATTAAAATAGTTTTTTACCTAAGCTCACATCGCGTATTATAATAAAGCATAACTAATAATATTGCTAATATCAATTTCTTTCTCTCTGCTGTATTAAACCAAACAAGAGAAAGTATCCCCGCGGGAGATAGTGTCACACACACAAAGTAACCTGAACCAAATTGCAGTAAAGACCTCTCGAGAGAAAGTTAGCAATCATCAAACTGCTGTCAATACCCACAAAGTAACCTTGATTAAATTGCTATAAAGACCTATCGAGGGAAATGTAGCATTCATCAAACTGCTGTCAATACCCACAAAGTAACCTTGACCAAATTGCTATAAAGACCTATCGAGGGAAATGTAGCATTCATCAAACTGCTGTCAATACCCACAATGTTACCTTGACCAAACTGCTGCAAAAAAACTACCTACTACATAGTAGATACCTCCAAAAAATCGCTAAAAACATCATAGTATGAAAAAAAGAAAAGAAAAAAGGCCCCAAACTAAATAAAAAGAAAGTTTTATCGCCCAAATGTTTATATTATCATTAAGAAGATATATCAAAGCATTTTTTTAAACTATCTTTTAAATTTTTAATTATTTCTCACACGTTCGAAATTTTCGAATATTTTTTCTTCTTACGTCAGTGCGAGACCTAAATTGACGCATAGTTTATTACGTAAAAGAACGCAGTATTACGCAATGGACATTTTTGTGACCATGAAAGCACATTAATTTGGAAAATCTTGCAAAAATCAAATAATGGTCAAATTTTGATGAAAATGTCAGGATTTATTCATAATTGACTGATATAAGTTTTTGAATAACTATTTTCTATTAAATATTGGTAAAAATATTTTTTACATATGTTACCCCCCCCCCACCAATTAATTTCCAGAAATGCTTAAAAATTCGACACTGGGCCCCAATATACCTAATATAATTAAATTCAGGAGCCATTGGAGAATGCTAGTCAACTGTTTGTTTTTTTCTCCAGTAGTCCCCGATTTTCTAAAACGTAGGTCCGAATTGCGAAAAATGCAATAACTATGCCAAATTTATTTGGATAAACTTTTGATTGCTTTTATGAAAAATGTAAATTAAGCATATCATTGTCTGAAAAGAAAAAAGAACTCAATGAATAATGAATTTTTACAAGAATTATTTTCATTAAAATTTTTTTTATATAATAAGATATAAAGCTTTAAAAATATTTTAAAATTTCTTCCTTAACTGGGCGGGCTAGGGTATGAAATTAATGTATGAAGATTATATTTAATAATAGAAAATTGAAAAGCTTAATAAAAATGATTTTCTCGTCAATTTTTAAAATAATTAAAACTTTTTAATTCTGTGCATTTTGCTTGCCTGTATCTTATTTATACGGATGGCCGTACATGATATTTATAATTAAAGTAACATTTACATTTAAGTTCCTAATTTTCTAATTGTGAAATTCACAATTTGTGGAGGTACCTAAAAAGTATATGAAAAATACATATTAAAATAAAAATTAATAAATGCCATAAAATTTCATAAATTATTGAGTTACCTCTGCCGTTATTTTCATTCTGTTATTAAATTGTAAAATTTTTTAAAAGAAAGTTTTTATTATTTTAATTTTTAATTTTCATAAAACATCTTCAAGCGTAAGCCTACAAAGCTAAACTAACAAAAATTCTATAAAATATTGGATAATTGCGGAAAACTGTGTTAAATTTTTAATTTTGACATAGTTAAAAATAAAAAAAAAAACGATTTTTATGAATATGATTTATACCAAATTCGTCTTACATACTTGGCATTTCTTGTCCGGCGGCTGTAAATCATATCATTAATGCCTTCTTGGCAGCTGTTGACAGATGTGATAACAAGTATACCGTTATTGAGAAGCGTTTTTTTTTAATATTTCAGGAAGTAAGCAAATAATTCTTGTTTCAAGCCAACTTAAGGTAAATTTAAAATCGGTAATTTGAATGAAATAATGTGTCAGCGAGGTGTATTTTATTTTTGTAAGATTTTAAAAAACTTTTAAAACGGCTTCTGTATAGAATCGATGAAAAATGGCGGAAAACTTGACACCAGGGTATTGTGCTTACTGTAATTAGTAAATTGAATCTCTTGGCTTTCAATTAAAGCTAAAATTAAAGCTTTAAGAAAAAAAATTATTTTTAAAAATTCAATTTAAGTTGAGGTATCGAAAATGAGTGAAAGTACCGACGACATAATGACATTGATTAAATAACAGTAACGACTGACCGAGTTCAAGCTGAACTTAGCAAAAATGCTGTGAGGACCAACCGAATTGCCCTGTTATAAATACGTATTGGTATAAATAGTATGATAAAGAAAAACGTCAATTGACGTGTTTCGTCATCTAACAGACTTTATCAAGACAAATAATATCCGTCAGATGACAAAACGCGTCGGTTAAATAAAATCTTCCCTTTTATATTTGTATTCATTTTGTCTCTTCAACGGATACGTTCAGCCGAAGTTTAAATAAACATTTTTCTAAGTAATTACAGATTTTTGACCAATTCATTGCATTCACTTACGCGCAAATACCCTTGGGAAAGGTATTAATCCGTCTCTTCCTTTCAATTATGGGTTAATAACAGGACAGATTGGGTTCTATAGCCTTGGTCGGCAACCAGTCTACCGCAGAAAGCAATGGCAACCTACTGCGGGATAATCTTCTGCCCAGTCAGTCATGTCTCTTTCAAGACATGATCGCCCAAGCGTGTATCACGTATGGCACTTAACTGACTGACTGAATATAATAGTTGGAAACATGATTAAGGCTTCTATTGGGCATAAAGTGGGGGATCGATTTCCTATTGTTTTTAATTAATAAACTGATCCCCCACTAATTACTACATAATAATATAGTACATAACTTCCCCCATCTAGTTATGAGTCAAATAATAGGACAGATTGGGTTCTATAGCCTTAGTCGGCAACCAGTCTACCGCAGAAAGCAATGGCAACCTACTGCGGGATAATCTTCTGCCCAGTCAGTCATGTCTCGAAAGAGACATGATCGCCCAAGCGTGTTTCACGTATGGCACTTAACTGACTCACTGACGTTCTTACTCTGGCTTGATCAAAGTTAGCAATAAATTCTCATGTACAAAGTGACCTTAAACAATATACTGTAACAACCTTCTTCTTCTTCTTCTTCTTCTTCTTCTATGTGCCCTGTTCCTTCAGGACCTAGGCGAGCATAGCTTTCCACGTCTCCCTATCTCTAGTTGCTCTAACATGCCTTCCCCTGTCACACCATGCAACCCTCGTCCACCTGATTAGGTCCTTCAAATATGTTATCCGTTGCTTTCCCCTGTCGCTTTTCCCTCTATCTGGCCTGTCAGTGTCAGGTTCTCCAAGCCCTTCTTCCTCATTGAATGTCCTAGGAATTTCAGCTATCTCTTCTTGATACTCAGTATTAATTTCCTTTTTGATTCCATCATTTCTAAGACTTTATCATTGCTCACACGCTCGATTCATGATATTCGCAGCATCCTTCTATAGAACCACATTTCAGTTGCTTCTAGTTTTGCTTCTTCTTCGATGATATTGTCCAGCATTCACTGCCATATTGAAGAACTGACATCACATACAATCCAGCACTCTCTTTTTGGTTTCTAGCGAAATTAGTCCTGTTTCTTAATACTGTACTCAACTTCTGGAATACTTCCTTCGCCATGCCAATTCGCCTTCGGATCTCTGTGTCGCACTTTCCGTCTTCTGTTATAACACTTCTCAGATATTTAAAATTTTGTACCTGCTTGATTCTAGTATCCTCGACTTGTATTTGGCATTTTGAGCTGCCCTTTTTTCTGATGACCATGCATTCGGTTTTCTTGCAGTTTATTTGTAGTCCTTTCTTATCACTCTCTTCAGCTACATTCTGTAGGGGGTCTTGTAGTTTGCTATCAGCACTGTATCATCTGCCTACCTTAAGTTGTTTAAATTGTGGCCTCCGATGACAAATACAGGCATAACTTCTTCTTCTTCTTCTATGTGCCCTGTCCCTTCAGGACGTAGGCGATCATGGATCTCCACGTCTCCCTATCCCTTGTGGCTCTTAGTATGTTTGTTCCTGTTGCTCCTGGCAAACCCCGTTCCGTCATCCACCTGATCAGTCCCTGAAAATATGTTATCCGCTGCCTTCCTCTGTCTCTCCTTCCTTCTATCTGTCCAGTCAGTATCAGGTTCTCCAGGCTCTCCTTCCTCATTGCATGTCCCAGGAACTTCAGTTGTCTCTTCCTGATGCTCAGCATCAATTTCCTTTTTGTTGCCATTCTTTCTAACACTTCGTCGTTGCTTGTATGCTCAGTCCACGATATCCGTAGCATCCTTCTGTAGAACCACATTTCGGCCGCTTCCAGTTTTGTCCTCATTTTCTATGATATTGTCCAGCATTCACAGCCGTATTGAAGAACTGACATCACGTAGCAGTCTAGCACTCTTTTCTTCGTTTCTATTGAGATTTTCCTGTGTGTTAGTATTTTGCTCGTCCTTTACCATGCCAATTCGCCTTAGGGTCCTCAAAATATTATCGATGTAGAAGTTGAACAGATCCGGTGAAAAGACACATTCTTGTCTTACGCCCCTTTCGTACAGGTTGCAAAATGATCTTGATCAAACAGTTATAAATATCTAACGACTATATGTTGACCTTGATCAAACTGCTGTAGAGACCTATCCAGTACGAAGAAACAATGACTACAACATGAACGATCTACAGAAGAGAAAAAGGCTATCATCCAAGTAAACGATGTGCTAAATTTACACAAGATATTTACAGACACAGCGTAAGTATTATTTCACAGGAGCATCTGAATTCTAGATTTCCTTCTGGGTAAAAAGAATCTTTTGAATTTTGATTTAATTCCGTTGATTATCCAATCAGTGGAAACTTTTTTCTAACGAAGAGAAAGCAATATGGAAATTTTACTCTTTACGCTTATCTAAATGAAAATATCCCTAAAATGTTTAAGATTCTCGCTTGTGTGACACACTGAAACATCTTTCCTAGCAGCAGACCTAAAAATTGATTCGATATAATTTTTTTAAAATTTATATCAACAGAAAACGTCAGTCGAAAAGATACAAATGAGATTAAGAATTTAATTGCATATTAATTAATCTTTCTCGACAACCACTGCACACCTCTCGTTTTTTTTTCAAGTTACTGGTGGGGATTTTTTTTTTAATCGTTTCACCCCGAGCAAGGCGATAATGCCATTGATATGCAGGGGGCTACATAAGTGTAAAAAGATTAATTAGAAGAGAGTGAAGAGGAAGACGAACCAGTTAGAAAGAAGCAATGGAAAGTTGAGAACACAGATGTGATGACAGTTTCAAAGGTAGAGAGAAAGGAAAGGATATACGGGGTGGGGAAAGAACTAGAGTCAGGTGGTTAATAGATGAGTATTGGCTTTGTATTTAAATTCCTGGAGGTTGTATCCGTCAGGAAAGTAAGAATGTGGGAGCGAGTTCCACAGGCAGGAAGTGAGAGAGAAGAAGATGCAGAAGTAGAATTGTCGTCTGCATTTGGCTAATCTAACTGTGAGTGGATGGGTTCCTGCAGTTACAATTTATAGTCCAAAGAATGTAAATAAATCTAAAACACACGCCTGTGTAGCTAATCAATATTTGATTTATCCGTTTTCTGTTGGTTTTCTAATTTGGAAATGGGGGGGGGATCAATTCGATATTACAATCAATATATAAATTGATCCCTCACTTTATGGTCACACAGTTTCCATGTAATTTATAATCCAGAGAATGGAAATAAATCTAAAATACATCCGTGTGTAGCTAATCATTATTTGATTTATCCGATTTGTATTTATTTTCAAATTTGGAAATAGTGGGGGATCAATCCTATTTTACAATGAATATATAAATTGATCCCTCACTTTATGGTCACACAGTTTCTCTTTGGAAATAGTGAAGGATCAATTTTGTATTATGATTAATATATAAAATGATCCCTCACTTTATGGTCACACAGTTTTTATATAATTTAAAGTCTAGAGAATATAAATAAATGTAAAACACATGCCTGTGCAGCTAATCAGTATTTGATTTATCCGTTTACTGCTAGTTTTCTAATTTGGAAATATTGTGGGATCAATTCTATATTACGATCAATATATAAATTGATCCCTCACTTTATGGTCACACAGTTTCTCTTTGGAAATTAGTGAAGGATCAATTTTCTATTATTACTAATATATAAAATGATCCCTCACTTTATCGTCACACAGTTTCTATATAATTTAGAGTCCAGAGAAAATAAATCTAAAAGACATGACTGCGTAACTCATCAGTATTTGATTGATTTGTTTTCGACTGCTTATCAAACCTTTGCAAGTTATTTAAAGCCAAAAGATATTTTAGATTATAAGAATTTTTTTAAGTGATAATAATCGTTTAGTGATATACGGCTTTCTAATTAACCCATGGCTGGGGAAGAAATGTGTATTCATACCTTTGCACGTAAGTGAATATAACAAACCCAATAAGAATTGGAACTTGGCTTTCCGATTAACAATTCCGAGCCATTACGTGCACGTCCATTACAAATACTGAATGATTTCGTTTTTTACGGTTTATCAACCTTTTTCAGGTTATATAAAAGCAGCAAATATTTTGTTGTTGAATGGCTGACACCTCCGCAGCACTCTGAAATATGGAATGACCGACGATCGAAATGGTCTATTTTAGTAAAGAATAGTAGCATTCGAGGCGTAATATTCGATTGTCATTCAAGTAATATTCAAACTGATTACGGTTTATTAATCTTTTTTCAGGTTATATAAAAGCAGCAAATATTTTTGTTGTGGAGTGGCTGACACCTCCGCAGCACTCTGAAATATGGAATGACCGACGATCGAAATGGTCTATTTAAGTAAAGAATAGTAGCATTCGAGGCGTAATATTCGATTGTCATTCAAGTAATATTCAAACTGGTTACGGTTTATTAATCTTTTTCAGGTTATATAAAAGCAGCAAATATTTTTGTTGTGGAGTGGCTGACACCCCCGCAGCACTCTGAAATATGGAATGGCCCACGATCGAAAAGGTCTATTTAAATAAAGAATTGTAGCATTTGAGGCGTAATGTTCGATTGTCATTCGAGTAATATTTAGACTGATTACTTTGGCGACCCATTGCGATCTAAACCTCCTCTTCTCTGTGTAGTAAGTTCTTTCTTGTCTGATATTGTAACTATTGTACTGTTCTATGTATATCCGTTTAGCACCGGGTATGTTACCCTTTGCTTACAGCTATTTTTACTTTTCTCCTATCTGACCTAAGAGTATCGGATTCTCCAAGCCCTGCTTTCTCATCATAGTTAAGAACCCCACCCTCAAATACACAAGCAACGTCTGCAGCCAGAATTCCGCCATGGACATTCAAGCAACCCGAATCTTGCTAGGATTAAATAAACACTCCAAACAAAAAAGGAACTAGGAAAGTTTTGTTTAGGGAGTTTATTTGTTTAGGATGTCGTCCATAAATCGTCAGCAACGGATTTCATCCTGAGTCCATAGAGGTGTATGATATTGTTTTTTTTTGTTTTTGTTTTTTTTGCTGGAATATATCAGATTAATTAGGTTTAAAGTTACTTCACAAAGCTGAGTTAGTTGGGCAAGATTTTATTTTGACATCGTACTACACGAGATACTAGATTAGCAACTAGGTCCCACCCTTTTACAGTTAAACAAATAAGATGTAACCGTAAATTCTACTCCAACAGCTTCTTCTCTCGCGCTTCCCGCCTGTGGAATTCTAACTAACTCCCAACTATTCTCACAACACTCTCATCTACCCAACCCTCATTCTCAGTATCCTTACCCGCCTATCACCCAGCCTCTGACATTTCCTATATTTAATCAGCCTTTCTCCACTCTACGTAGCCCCCTGCGCAGTAGTGGCAGTGACATGCCTTGCTCGGGGTGAAACGCTTATATATAAAAAAACAACAAAAAAAACTTAATTACTACGCCTTACATTAACTTCTGTTTTTAAGCTTTCCACTGGGTATGTTGTTAAAGCCCCAAGTCTAAGAACCTGATGATAGGTTGTGTTGAGTATTTTCTGAATAATGTTCTGATCGCTCTATATTGTTGGATTCACATAGGCACAAATACCCATGGGAAGGCTATTAAACCATTTCTTTTCCCTGCAGCTATGTGTCAAATAGCAAGACGAATTGTGTTCTGTAGATTTAACTGGCAACCAGTCTATCGTAGAACGTAATATCAACTTCTGTGAGTTATTTAATGCCAAAAAGGTAGGGTTTTAAGGTATTTTTTAATGTTCGGTTATAGTGAGAAGGTTGATTTAGTCAGAATGTAATGAAAATTTTCTATTTTAGAAAACTGAATATGTCTTCTAGCTTTGTATTTAAAAATGTATTACTAGTAATTTTTTCCTTCAAAAACGTGTTATGGCAATAATTTTTCTCCTTCAAAAACGTATTATGACAATAATTTTCTTTTTCTTTCAAAAATGTATTGTTGGTAATATTTTTCTTTTTCTGTATATTTCTATAAAGAGTATTTTTATATTTTCATAGTGTTTTGACCTCAGTTTGCCTATAGCTGGGACCCTAACAGGTGCTACCACTCTGGGTCAGGATGGACCTGGGAACAACAGCAATTAAGAAGTGGTTCCATGCTCCTCACAATCACCCAATCAGAGGTCTTGCTATCGGATGGAGTTGACCGTCATAACCAGGACCTCAAAGAGATACTAAGAGGAATTCAACCGATTTGGACTTCTAGTTGAATTCGTTGCATTCACTTACGCACAAATACCCTCGGGAAAGGTATTAATCGTCTATTCTCTCCTGTTATGGGTCAAAGAACAGGACAGATTGGGCGACTATTTGGTTGGCAAACGGTTTACTTTAGAAAGTAATGGCAAATTACTTGAGGAAAATATTTTGCGCAGTCAGGAAGATATATATATATATATATATATATATATATATATACATATATATATATAATATAAATCCGTGGATCTATGTAAATCAGGGATTTATCATTAGCTATCTAAACTTATTTATAAATGGAACTTTATCTGTTTGTGTGTGTCTTTGTGTGTGTGTGTCTTTGTGTGTGTGCGTCCGTTACCTATAGACTCCAAAACGGCTAAACCGATTTTCTTGATAATTTGCACAGTTGTACTATAAGCGTCTGCGAAGGCTCTTAGCTAGATTTTTTGTCGAGGTAACCCAGATAAATATCGAAAATCGATAATCGAAAAAATCGGGTTATTGAAGTAGTGGTTCGATTTTAATCAAATTTGATACACTCACAGACAAAGACATAAGAAACGATATTCAGAAGTTACAACGTTGCAGTTCTTACAATAGTGCGGAAAATTTGATATCGATACCAGGAAATCAAAATTTGACTTACATCCATTCATTTTTCTTCAGTCTACGGTTTCGCTTTAACTGGAAACAACTATTGCTTTTTTAGTCTTTCGTGCCAACGTCCAAAGAGTCTGAGCTCCATGACTATGGATTAGTTTTAAAGCTTTCATTACACCCGAGCAACGCCGGGATATACTGCTAGTGAATATATAAATTGTTGTTATTAATTATTGTTTCGAAATTGCTTCCCAGTTGGTTTGTGCCCCTTCAACCCTGTATGTTGCTTTGGCAGTTAAATTCACAAGAAGTTGCCTTATAATTTAATGAATTTCGGCTAAAAATAAAAGTAACAAGTATATATTCAGCAATAGATATATACTCATCAGTATATACATTAATTTTCTTTCGAGACATTATCACCCAAGCATGTATCACATATATCACTTAACTGACTGACTGTTAGAAACATGATTAAGCCTTATACTGGACATAAATTGGGGGTCGGTTTTCTATTGTTATGAAGTAATAAACTGATTCCCCACTAATTATACTTATTATAATAATGTAATATGATACATCTCTTCCCCCTCTAGCTATGAGTGAAATAACAGGACAAATTGGGTTCTATAGCCTTGGTTGGCAACGAGTCTACTGCAGAAACTAATTGCAACCTACTTCGGGGAAATATTCTGCTCAGTCAGTCATGTCTCTTTTGAGACATGATCACCCAAGCGTGTATCATGTATGACACTTAACTAACTGCCTAGGAAGAAAAATATCAAGAGTAACAAGGGACAGAGACAAGTGAAAGTCCATGATCGCATACGTCCTGACGTGACACGGCACATCAAGAAGAATAGTCACTTACAGAATGCTTTTTTGTGGAACCCCTTCTTCTTGATTTTGCAGTTTTGATAGCGTTTTGATAGAACGGACGAAATATTCTTCGTTTCATAAAATTCTCCTTGATTTTAGAAAGTGTTTATTTCAACCCAATTCATGCAGTTCTTCAAGATACCAATTTTCGAAATGAAGTAGGCCTTTTATAATCTATTTTCTTTTCTTTTACTTACAACTGCCGTGAGATGTTCTTTCTGAATGAAGGCTTCTCTTATGAAAACTTCTAGACGTATTAAGTAGTCTACTTTTCTAAAAGCAAATTTGAAGAAACAGATTAAGCTTTTTGGATCCAAATACCATTCAACCTATTATGATTATATCAACCATTCAACCTATGATTATATCCCTAGTTTTGTATAGGTAAACGGTTAATGCTGTCGATCTGTATTCTTCAGGGTCTGTGTCATTCTTTTCAGGTTTTGGAATAAGAGATGATGAATGATTGACTCCACATTTCTGAAAGTTGCCATTTGTTCATATTTATTACATTTTTAAAAACAGTTGATAACTGTTATATGAATTCGTAGTGGATATCATCTGGGACCACAGCTGTATTGTGGACATTCTTTAAAAATTCATTTAGTTCCTCTTGATTGAATTGTAGGTTTTTTCCCAAGGCATTATTTGATTTGAAGTTTACTTATTCTTTCCCCGCTTTTTGTTTGAGTTTTAGAAATTTTGGGTTACCATTTTTCGGAGACAGAATTTTACAGATTTTTTTTCTAGTTGGTCAAGGATAGCTTTCTACTGATGATTGTACAATTATTTATCGAGAGGATTTTTACAGCGTCAGTTTAGTATTTACCTGCTATTTTCTTTATCATATTTCATAAAGATTTTGTTTTTGTAGCAGATTTGAATTTTTTGACGTATTTTTTCCAGCATTCTTTTTTTCATTAATTACTTTCAGAACGATTTGCACGGAGGTTGTAGAGTTTTTGTGACTTTTTTTTCAGCTGCTCTTAGTCTGATAGCATTCTTTACATTCATCAGCGAACCATGTTCGTTTGCAATTCTTTTTTTTTTTTTTTTTTTTGGTGGTGAATTTTTTGTCTAAAGAGATAAGGATTTCCATGAAATATTTTATGTCTTTGATGCTTTTTCCTTCAACACTGGATTTTAAACTCGTCCCATTTCTTTCCATCTAATTTCCAACGGATAGGATTTTCTATCATTATGTTTTGACTTTTGTTAGACGATTGTCAAATGATCGCTACCGCATGTGACTGAGAAATCCATATAAATTGATGGATCACATAGGGATAACTTTACTGCAGAGTAGCTGCTATTAAATGGATTTATGTAAATCGGTGATTTATCATAATGAATGCATAAACCGTTGTTATTCATTATTGCTTCTAAATTCGATTCCATTTGGTTTGTCTCCTTACAACCACATATGGGGCTGTGACAGTTAAAATTTCCTAATATCATAAAAGGTGCAAGAAGTTGCTATATAATTTAATAAATTTCGGCTAAAAATAAAATTAACATACATATATTCAGCACTAGATATATACTCATCAATATATATATTGGTTTTCATTCATCAATATATATATATATATATATATTTTTAATCATCTCACCCCAAGCAAGGCATTCCACTGCCACTATTGCGCATGGGTCTACATAGGGGAAGGTAAAGAGAAGGAGTGGTTAGACATAGGGAATGTCAGGAGGAAGGTGACAGATGAGTAAGGATAGCGAGGATGAGGGTTGGGCAGATGGGAAGAGTGTTTGATAGAATGGGAGCAGGTTAGTGTGTTAGGAGGTGTCTATTGACCTTACATTTAAACTCCTGCAGATTGTAACCGTCGGGGAAACAATCATTTGGAAGAGAATTCCACAGTCGGGAAGTGCGAGGAAAGAAACTGTTGGAGTAGAAGTTACGGCTGCATTTTATCGGTTTCACTGTAAAAGGGTGGGATCTAGTTGCTAATCTAGTATCTCGTTCAAATTATATATATATATATAAATTGTGTTGTAGGACTATTGAATATTTTCCATTTTTAAACGCGTGATTTCGCTAAAGTCAAAGTTGTCTATATATATATATATATATATATATATATATATATATATTCCACTTTTAAACGTGTTATTCCGATACCCAGGTTTCTAACATGAGTGCTGTCTTCAGGCGATTTTAATACCTATTTTTGATAACTATTATTCATCATTAAAACTAATTTTTTTATTTTTTAAACTAATTTTTAAAACTAATGTTTAATTAGAACTAATTTTAAAAACTATTTTTTAAAACTAATTTTTAAAACCAATTTTAAAAACTAATTTTTAAAACTAATTTTTAATTATTGAAACTAATTTTTAATAACTATTTTTAATTATTGAAGATCGCCTGAAGACACCACTCATTGTAGAAACCTGGGTAGCGAAATAACGCGTTTAAAAATGGAAAATATTCAATAGTCCTACAACACAATTGTATCGAACACTTTTTAATACAAATGCGCACTGGTCTAACCCTATTATGACCGAAAACTAAGTATTAAACAATATATATATATATATATATATATATATATATATATATATTTGTGTGTGTGTGTGTGTGTGTGTGTGTGTTTATTTATCAACGGTCTGAATAAGGCAATTGCAAATTTGGTGTTTACTATACTGAAATAAATTCTGGATATTTATCCGTTTAATTTTGTGTAAGATTTCCTGTCAGTATATATATATATATATATATATATATATATATATATATATATATATTTATATATAGTAAAGTTTTTTTTAATTTGCGTGAAGCATTGAGTATAATAGGTATATGGTTATGTCTTGAAGACTGTCACAATGCGTTGAGTAAAAATAAGGATCTAAAATGGTTGCTAAATTACGTCACAGCAATCAAATCACACGTGTCAAACTGGACTAAAAAAAAATTTTAAAATGAGCATTTATATTTAATTTTCATTCCGACGTTTTAAAAATTCATTTGGTCAACAAAAAAATGGGAATATTTTCCCCCGGAAGTTTGAAACAAAAGAAATATTTTTAAAAAAAGTGTTTTTTTCAAACAAAACCAAAATATGTAAAAAAAAAAGCCAATGGTTACTTTAACTATTTAAGTTTTTTTTTTCAGATTTAATATTTCATACTTCAGAAAATAAAATTAACAAAAAACCCTTTTTTCCGCTTAGTATTTCATGCAGAAAATCAACTCTCTGTAATTTCTGTTGCATTAATGTAATTTTTTCCTCTATAATTAAATGTCTACATGTTTAAATATTTTTCGAAAATTTCTGAACTGAGAGCGTAATAGTTTTTATATTTCTAATTTCAGTAAAACAAAATAAATAGTTTTTATTTTTATGTTAGATTCATTTAGTCAACAAATAAATGTAAATATTTTCCCCCGTGACTTAGTAACAAAACCAAATGCAATGTTGTTTACAATGTCACACAATACACCAAATCACGTTTACACAAAACAAAAGAAAATAGATTTTTTAATGGAATTTTTGAACACTTTTTAAACAACAATTTTTTATATAATTATTTTTTTTATATAACTGAGTTTTAAAGTGAGGCGGTGACTGCAAGCGCTCGGAAATCGCAACACGCTGCATTAATCATCTAATTAAAAAATATTCTGACTTGCACGGGCAACGCCGGGCTATCATGCTAGTTAAATTTATACGCAGAAATTTAAACGCAATACCAATCGCCATCTTGTGTCTTTCTGTATCCTGCCCCTTTATTGTCATTACTAGCAGTATGGCCCGGCGTTGCTCGGGTGTAATGAAAACTTTAAAAGTAATCCGTGGTCCTGGAGCTCAGACTCTTTGGACGTTTGCACGAGAGACTAAAAAGCAATAGTTGTTTCCAGTTGAAGCGAAACCGTAGACTGAAAGAAAAATGAATGGATGTAAGTCAAATTTTGATTTCCTGGTATCGATATCAAATAAGTTTTTTTCGTCGTAACCTAAATTTTGAAAGCTAAATAAGTCCTCTGAGTAAATGGTATTATGGCTGAGACTATGAACTACAATTATACCTATGTAGAGCCAAACCCGAAGCAAAAACTAAAATAAAAGGGCTGAAAAAAATGCAGACATACAGGCAGATAAACAGATACACACACAAACATCTTGTCTGTTATATATATATTATCGAGTTTCTGCACTAGTGTAATAACTGCAACCTTGAAACTTTTGAATATCGTTTCGTATGTCTTTGTATGTGAGTGTATCAAATTTGATTAAAATCGGACCAATCCTTCTATAACCCGATTTTTTCGATTATCGATTTTCGATATTTATCTGGGGTACTTCGACACAAATCCTAGCTAAGAACACTCGCAGACGCTTACAGTACAACTGTGTAAATTTTCAAGAAAATCGGTTCAGCCGTTTCGGAGTCTATAGGTAACGGACACACACGCACAGACAAAGTTCCATTTATAAATAAGTTTAGATTATCTCTTGTCATCAATAAAATCTCATTATTATTTTCCCCACTCTTTTGCTGCCTGCGTCCTAGTAATATTATCGCCTTGCTTAAAAAGGAATGATGAAAAAAAAAGCTGACAATTGTTATCTTCGTTCAAATTCTCATCTGAATATTCTCATTTCTTGTATATCTCATTGCAAACATTACGATAAATAGAGCCGAAAAAGAAACTCGTTTGCAAAAGAGGGAAATAATCTAAGTGCCGAAAACAAATTGCAGGTCGGTTGCATTTACAGTTTTCCAAGAATTACCTCCTGTTCTTGGAGAATCATTAATCTTAAGACGCCACAGAAATGTTGGCAGCCATGTTTTTAAGCATATCGAACATGAAAAGCCTTCGTCGCTTGGCAGTTTCATTAATAATTCAATGCTTTGCAAAAACGTATCACCTGTTTGTTGCTTCTAAATGACCCCCCCCCCACACACACCTCATTTAGCTTCGTATATTCTCTCTTTGTCGTCTTGATTCATCGCCTTATATAATATTTAGGATAAAAATTGATTTGAAAAGCTGGCGAATGTAAGTCAAGTGTACCAGGTACTGATGTGTGACGTGATAACTAGTAGCTTAGTGGTTAGAACGGTAAGCTTATGACTGCTAGGTTCAAATTTTAAACTGTAATACGGCGTTGAGAGAAAATCAGTCAGTTAAGTGTCATACGTGATACACACTAGAGCGATCATGTCTGGAAAGAGACATGGGTAACTTGGCAAAAGACTTTTCTACACTTTTATAGAATGGTTGCAAACCAAGTCTATAAAACCATATTTGTCTTGCTAACTAACTCATAGTGGAGGGAAAAGTAACGGGTTAGTACTTTTCCTGAGGGTATTTGTGCGTAAGTGAATGCAACGAATTCAACTGAAATTTGAACTCGGCTCTCTGGTTTCTCGTTCCAAGTCGATATCCACTGCACCCTAACGCACATCGGAAAGTAAACTAAAAGAATTCTTAGAGGAGGTAGTGAAAGAAGGCGAGAAAAAAGGACTAAGCCTTAGCTGCAGGAAGAAGGAATGTGTAGTTGTTAGCAAAAAGGAACAGCCCAAGGTTGAAATTACAAAAGGGGGATGCCAAAATCAAATAAGTACAACACTTTAAATATCTGTGCAGTGTTTTAACAGAGGACGGAAAGTGCAACATTGCAGTCCGACTGCACATTGGGATAGTCAAAGATGTCTTCCAAAAGTTAATCAAAGTATTATCGAACAGAAAAATTTAATTGTAAACGAAGAAAAAATTTAATGAACACTTACGTAATATCAGGACATCTCAAAATGGGGTAATAGTTAGCAAGCTTGTCTCACTAGAACCATTGCAACTTATTATTGAGTTCGATCTTTACTGGGTGCCCCATACTTTCGGCCTTGTGTCACAGCTAAGCTACGCTTATAAAATCGCCATGTATCAAAATAATTTAATAAAAGAGCAGAATGAAGGCGAATATAAAGGAACATTCTTCTGCTAATAACCGGCCTGTCACCACAATTTTTTTTTTATCTTCAGGAAACATTCCTTAAATAAAATGTCAAACTGAATACCAACAATACAGTTCAACACATAACACTGGACTTCATACGTCAAATTGTACATCAACCCTAGTTAAGAATGATTTACCTAAAGGAAAAATAAATTTCACAACTACGAGGGTCATTCAATAAATAAGGAGAATTGTTTAGGTATAAGGACTTCTAATACAGATAGAAGCTTACATTTTTTTCCTTTACTTCTTTTTCAAACGGATTTAATTTTTTTGCAGATTGAAAAAAATCATGGAGAGTTTTGGAGATTAACAAAGATGGCCGATCAAGAAGTATGCTCCAGTATTGAACAGAGGTCAGTTATCAAGTTTTTGGTTGCAGAAGGGTGCAAACCAGTTGAAATTCACAGGAGAATATGGTACCACATGTTTCAGCAAAAAATATCTACAAGTAGGGTAAATTGTTTAAAGAAGTTTGAAAGTGACGATGAAGTCAAAAGTGCTGTGAGCAATTGACTGAGACATCAGTCCAAAGATTTTTACGCTAAGGGAATACGGAAGCTTGGGAAAAGTGTGTGACACTGCTGGGAGACTACGTTGAAAAATAAGAATTTAAAAAAAAGTTAGCTTCTATCTGTATTAGAAAAATTCACCTTAGAAACATTCAATTTCTTTATTGAATGAACCTCGTATATTACCAGCAATTGTTGTTAAAGTTACGTTATTCGGAGCAACAAAATTTTCTTCAGAATATATTCAACCGAATGAATTAGTAAATGAAGTCTAAATTCATTAAATTATAAGGCATCTTCTTTCACCTTTTATGATATTAGGAAACTTTAACTGCCACAGCACCATATGTGGTTGTAAGGAGACAAACCAAATGGAAAGGAATTTAAAAACAATAATGAATAACAACGATTTATGCATTCATTATGATAAATCACCGATTTACATAAATCCATTTAATAGCAGCTACTTTGCAATAAAGTTATCCCTATGTGATCCATCAATTTATATGGATTTCTCTGGAAAGGTACTGACAGTCACATGCGGTAGCGATCATTTGACAATCGTCTAACAAAAGTCAAAGCATAACGATAAAATCCTATCCGTTAGGAATTAGATGGAACGAAATTAGATGAATTAAAAATGCAGTGTTGAAGGAAAAGGCGTCAAGGACTTAAACATTTCATGGAAATCTTTATTCTCTATAGCAAAAACTTCAGCACCAAAAAAAAAAAACAAATTTCAACCAAACATGGTTCGATGATAAATGTAAAGAATGCGATCAGACTAATAAAAGCAGCTCTGAGAAAATTCAACAAACACTCTACGACCTCTAATTTATCGTAATATAAAGCTTGTCTCACTATAATCAATGCAACTGATTATTGAGTTCAAATCCTCACTGAGTGCCCCATATTTTTGGTCTTGTGCCAAATTTTGATTGCGCTTAGAAAATTACTTAAGGCATCTCGACGTGGTGTAATGGTCGGCATATTGACAGGAGACATTAAACATTTCTATCTTACCTTCTTTCTAGACAAATCCCAATCTGTAAAATAATTTCAACAAATTATTTACATTGTTCGAAATTATTGCATTATTCACCTTCAACAACTGTCTCTATTTCTGAGATGAGGTATTGTAACTATTTACACTATTTATTTTGTTCGGACTGTTGTCCTCATCTTTATTGCCATATTCACCTTCAACATCTGTCTCTATTTCTGAGATGAGGTATTGTAACTATTTACACTATTTACTTTGCTCGGACTGTTGTCCTCATCTTTATTGCCATATTCAACTTCAACATCTGTCTCTATTTCTGAGATGAGGTATTGTAACTATTTACACTATTTATTTTGTTCGGACTGTTGTCCTCATCTTTATTGCCATATTCACCTTCAACATCTGTCTCTCTTTGATGAGGTATTGTAACTATTTACACTATTTACATTGTTCGGACTGTTGTCCACATCTTTATTGCAATATTCAACTTCAACATCTGTCTCTATTTCTGAGATGAGGTATTGTAACTATTTACACTATTTACATTGTTTGGACTGTTGTCCTCATCTTTATTGTCATATTCTCGAGTTTTCGGCCGTTGTACTCTCCAAACTTTTACAAGTGATTAGAATTTCGAACTGATCCCAAGGACACATAGCCTAGTGAATCAAAGATTAAATTCAGTGATCTGTGAGTTTTAAGTCATAGGGAGATGGTTAATATTTCTTTAATTGGCCTTGTGTCGTGCATAACCAAACTCACTACAACCTAGGTTTTAACCATTATCATCAGAATGCTGGAGATTGAATTGTGTGGATTTGTGAAAGAATAAAATTATACATTTTTCGTGTTAGAATAGAAATTTATTAATAGAAAAGAATAACATCATTTGGTAGAAGTTAATGTTCAATTAGAAACATTATTAAGAAGTTAAGGGTACAATTCGTAGTTGACCTTGCAAGAATAAGTCTTTGTGTACGTATGTATGTATGTTATTGTTGAGTAGGAATGTCTTTGAAGTATTCCCTCAGACTTAAAAGGTTCCATGCGGTTATCAAGTAAACAGGTGAACGATGAAGAAGAAAGAGGTGAGAGGTGAGAGGTGAGAGGTGAGAGGTGAGAGGTGAGAGGGAAAGATAAAGAAAATAATAATACGATCGCCTGACGTACTTGTTAATTACTCTCCGCATTTTAACTGTCTGAAGAGGGTCGTCTTGTTTCGTCTTTTTATTTCATTTCGGAATTCACTCCCGGATTTGATTCTGGCCTTTCCATTTGACGACAAGCATTTCGCATCTAGGTGTGAAATTTCGCGAGTTTTGTGTGTGTTAAGCAAAGTTTGTAAACTCGAGAAATTTTGCTTATTTCTAACTGTGAGCCAGATTTGAATTTTAAATGAAGATCTTGTTTTGTTCATTCTAAGACCAATCCTTAGCTACTGCAAAAGTGAATAAAAAGAGAGTTGACTTAAAGGAAGATATTTGATACTGAGACATCTGGAAGTGGCATGACCCATGTAACTAGAACGTTTGACCCGGGTGAACAAAATAAAGGGTTCGGTTCGAAATTCCAATCACCTGAGAAGGTCGGAGCGTACATCAGATGAGATATGGCTAATATTACTGTTTAATTTAATGTGCATTTGGGTCCTGCATCCGGTTGCAAGGCCTTTGATGAGGAGTTTGTGAGAAGCATGGAACCACTTCTCAATTGTTGTTGTTTCCAGGTCTACACAAGTGGTAGCACCTGTTAGGTGTAAATAGTTAACCCCCAAACAGGGGTCAAAACACAATGAAAGTATAAAAATAGAATTTTACAAAAGTATACATTTTTGAAGGAAAAACTTATTACCATAACACATCTTTATGAAGGAGAAAAAAATTATCACATTTTTTAAGGAAAAAATATTACCAATGTGGTAGCCAATGTGTAAAAGATTCCCCCCCACCTCTCAGAAGTTTCCATCAAAAACTAATGTTCACAATAGATTCCTGATTTTAAGATAGGGTCGTTGTTTCGTCTTTATATTTCGTTAGAAGATCATCGATAAACCTAGACGTGTGCCAAACACAAAAGAACATCAGGAAAATATCCTCGATTTCGTTCTAACCTCCTGCCCTGATAAACGCCCTCACCTAAGTGGCTTGTCAACTTCAATTCATCTAAGACCAAGCTGTTGTCTGTCAACCATTACAGGCAACCTCTTCTGCCTCCCATAAGCATGGACCAAGTGATTCTCCCTGAGAGTAATACACTACGCCTCCTCGGACTTACCCTGTCCTCAGACCTCAAATGGAACCACTATATTGAATCCATAGCAAAATCTACTGCTAAGAAGATTGGGTCACTATGTCGATCCAGGATGTTTTTGTCACCTGAATCCATCCTGCATATATACAAGTCAACCATCCGTCCGTGCATGGAGTACTGCTGCCATTTATGGTCAGGTGCCCCTGCCGTTCTCCTCAGTGTTCTTGACAAGCTCCAAAGGAGAGTCTGTAATGTGATAGGTACTGATCTGGCGACTCGACTGCAACCACTTCCCCATCGTCGAAATGTGGCCTCCCTTTGTCTGTTCTATAAATACTTTCATGGCTTCTGCTCGGATGAGCTTAAGTCACTGATGCCTCCTCAACAGGTGTTTACTCGTGCAACCAGACTGGCAACTGGGTCCCACCCATTCACAGTCAGGTTAGCCAAACGCAGACGACAATTCTACTCCTGCAGCTTCCTCTCTCGCACTTCCCGCCTGTGGAACTCACTCCTGTATTCTTGCTTTCCTGACGGCTACAGCCTACAGAAATTTAAAAGCAAAGTCAATACTCATCTACTAACCACTGTCCTCTAGCTCTCTCCCCTCCCCTGTATAACCTTCCCTTTCTCTCCACCTATGTATCTGTCATCGCACCTGCTTTCTCAGCTTTCTAGTGTTCCTTTCTAACTAGTTTGTACTCCTCACTCTTTTCTAATTAATCTTTTTACATTTATGTAACCCCCTGCACATCAGTGGCGTTTCCGCCTTGCTCGGGGTGAAATGATTAAAAAAAAAAAAAAAACACACACAGAGCATTCCCTAATGATTGTACAGATTGATGTTGAAGAAGTAAGGATATGGTTAATGTTTTTTTTTAAATTGTGTGGAAGAATAAAAATATACATTTTGTAGGTTTACATAGAAATTTATTAATGGAAAAAAATAACATGAATTGGTTGAAGTTAATGTTCAATGGAAAACAAGTAATGAATTAAAAGTAGCAAGAGTTCGAAGTAGTAACTTGTTGGATATAGGCTGGAAGTGAGACGTGAACGATGAGGAAGAAGGAGGTGAGAGAGAAAGAGAGAGGCAATAATAATACGATCGCTTGACATTTGTCAAAGGTACAATCTCATCTTAACTCTCTGGTGCGGGTCGTCTTGTTTCGTCTTTATATTTCGTTATAGATCATCGACAAACCTAGACGTGTGCCAAACACAAAAGAACATCAAGAAAATATCCTCAATCTCGTTCTAACCTCCTGCCCTGATAAACGCCCTCACCTACCGGAAACACAGAGCATTCCCTAATGATTGTACAGATTGATGTTGAAGAAGTAAGGATATGGTTAATGTTTTTTTTTAAAATTGGCCTTGTCTCATACATAACCGAACTCCCTACAATTTACAGATTATTCGTTATAATCAGAAGGTTGGTAGCATATTGGAGATTGGAATGTGTGGAAGAATAAATGTATACATTTTGTAGGTTTAAATAGAAATTTATTAATGGAAAAAAATAACATGAATTGGTTGAAGTTAATGTTCAATGGAAAACAAGTAATGAATTAAAAGTAGCAAGAGTTCGAAGTAGTAACTTGTTGGATATAGGCTGGAGGTGAGAGGTGAACGATGAGGAAGAAGGAGGTGAGAGAGAAAGAGAGAGGCAATAATAATACGATCGCTTGACATTTGTCAAAGGTACAATCTCATCTTAACTCTCTGGTGCGGGTCATCTTGTTTCGTCTTTATATTTCGCTTGGGAATTCAGTCCGGATGTGATTCTGGGCTTTCCATTAGACAACAAACATTTCGCGTCGAGGTGTGAAATTTCGCAAATTTTGGGTGTGTTAAGCAAAGTTTGTAAATTCGAGAAAATACGTTTATTTCTGACAATGAGTCGGGTTTGGATTTTAAATGTAGATCTTGTTTTGTTCATTACCAGGTAAAAAATAAAGCATGTATCGTATAATAACACGATTTTTCGTTCTATGAAAACAGACTGAGACAGTTTATGCCCGACTTTCCCGAACGTGGGTATTAAATGTTCGCCATTTTAGTAGATATTCATGAGTTTCCTTAGTATGAGTAATAAGCTTTTCGACGTCATAATCAATAAGAAGGTAGTCGAGCATCTAGAAAGGACCATATGTGGCAGTAATATTCAAAGCATGGACTAATGAGAAACTTACAGATATATAAGATAGATTCCCGAGAGGAGAAATTTTCCAGTACGATATGACGAATAATGAAAGCGTATTGTTACGGGTTATAAGTTGTAACAAAAGAAAAGAATGATTGACCAAAACACAGAGCTAAATCACAGACAAAGGTTTGATTTACAAAAACACCATATATATATGTATGTATGCATGCCGCATTCACCCCAGTCGGGTTGAGCGGGCTTCCTCCCTGACGGAGCAAGTCTCATTGGGATTTGTTTAAGGGCAGGGTCCCAAGTCCTACCCCGTTATTTAACCCATAACTGGAGGGAACGGACGGATTAATACCTTTCCCAAGGGTACTAGTGCGCAAGTGAGTGCAGTGTGCTCGACTGAAATTGGAACTCGGCTCACCGATTTCCCCCTCCAAGCCGACATCCACCGCACCACAACGCACATCCGTGAACGCTAACAGCACCTGGTATTCCCAAGTGGTCACCCACGTAAGTACTGACCAGGTTCAACGTTGCTTAACTTCGGTGATCGAGCGGGAACCGGTGTATTCAACGTGACATGACCGTTATCATATTCTTTGGAACAGAAGCCATGGAAATATTTATAGAACAGACAGAGGGAAGCCACATCCCATCGGTGAGAAAGTAGCTGGTGTCGAGCCACCAAGTCGGTACCTCTCACATTACTGATTCTCCTTTGTAGCCTGTCAAGAACACTGAGATGAACAGTGGGTATACAAAATTCACAATTTTTTGCATTCAAAACAGCAACATAGAGTTTACTCCTGACAGAGTAACAGGTAAGTGTTGCTAAAGGGAAGGAAGGTGTTAAGTATTTCTACACTGTTAAGCTAGAGAAGTAGTGTGAGTGCTATATGTTTTGGAAATCCTCAAATATGTATATAAAGAATAATTACTGGTTTGTTCAAGGAAAGATTTAAATAATCTATCTACCCATTTAGTTCCATGAGATTTTCTTTTAGGTTTTGTTGGTCGGCAACTTTTAGCAGAGATTCTTTCGTCTAAATATATAAATCCTTGAATCGGACCGGAGTTGATAATGTCAGTAAATCCTTTTAACAACTAACTACTTTCTTCCCCCAAACCTATTTTTATAGGGGCTAACATCTAATTTGCATATTTCTAGAATCCTTTCGAATTCTCAAGATTTTCCTCGAACATTCTAGAATCTTCTGTTTATAATTTCCCTATTTAACAAATACTTCATAAATTAAATTTTTTTTGTAATAACAAGTAGGACTCAATAGAATCCCTTACTATAACATTTTAGACATTATTATTATTTTTTTTATCCATGCATCTTCGTAACAGTATCTATGGTTGCTATAGTAACAGAACAAGAGTAAGCAGAGTGAAGCTGCTTGGGACTGGTTGACAATGAAATTCTGTGGGGTTTACCAGGGTACTATGAGGGGGCTAAGTGCCGAGGGCGATTTCTGTTGCAGTTTTCTTATTATAGAATATCATTTTTGCTCTCACCTCTGTTTTTGCATTTGATTGTGAGGATAAAATTCTATTACATTCAATGTAATCGGTAATGTGGGAAGCCGCACAAGCACATTTCTCAGAGTGTTATTCGTATAGGATTATTCAAGATATGATTCAAGGAGGTAACGAGAGAGTAATCATCTTACAAGTGGTATAAGGAAATAAATCTTGCTGAAAATGTTAGCATTCTTTTGGGAGTAAGTGATACCCACCGACCATATTGGAAAATGTATTTATTGAGAGATGTTAGAATGAGATAAAAGTGAATAAACCAAAAACCACCACAACAACAAAAAATATATATATACAAATAACGATTTTTTTTTATTGATACACAAAGGGTTAGAATTGTTGTAATTTTCGAAACTAAAAATGTAACATTGATTTTACACGTTCCAACAAAACAACAGACCCACAATGAATACCAGTATTTTTAAAAATCACAGGTTTTATGTAAGACTTTTTCGGATATATATATATATATATATATATATATATATATATATATATATATATGAATTTGTAAAAATGTCCAACTTTATTTATATATACATATATATATGTATATATAAAAGGCAATCTATGAGTCTGTGTGTGACTGTTCCCTATGCACGCCTACATTTTTTAATCTACGCCATTCAAACTTTCTAGGGATACATATCTACAGGGAAGCCAGGTCGACACATACTTTTTGAGTTTAAGTTCAGCAATTTTCCCTTTCGCACTTTTTGGCCAATGGTGCCAATTGTTTACATTTGCTCCGTAAAACATCTAAGACCTAAGATGGTTGCTAGATGAGGTCAGAGAAGTCAAACGCGACTAAAATGTTTTTATTAAAAACAAAAATGAGCAGTTATATTTAATTTTTATTCCGACGTTTTATTTCCGTAAAACGTCTAAGATCTAAGATGGTTGCTGAATTACGTCACAGACATCAAATCACACGTGTCAAACGCGACTAAAATATTTTTTATTAAAAAGAAAAAGAGCCTTTATATTTAATTTTTATTCCGACATTTAAAAAATTTCATTTGCTCAACAAAAAAATGTGAATAGTTTTCCCCGTAATTGTGAAACAAAAGAAATATTTAAAATGTAAGTCACACCGACTCACAGATTGCCTTTTATATTTATAGATGTGTCTGCATATATGTAAAGTAGAATCCTTGATATTTGGTAAGGCAAATTCCAATGGAGACTAACTCCAAAAAGAGCTCAATGTTGAAATTTTTTGTCAAATTTCACAGAGTAATATTTAAAAACAAAAGATCGATATTTTTACAAATCCATAAGTAATATCATAATTCGAGGCTCTCTTATCATTTCAGGATGTGCTTTGTGGTGCAGTGGATATCGGCTCGGAACTAGAAATCGGGGAGCCGAGTTCGAATTCCAGTTGAATTCATTGCATTCACTTACGCGCAAATACCCTTGGGAAAGGTATTAATCCATCTCTTCCTTCCAGTCATGGGTTAAATAATACGACAGATTGGGTTCTATGGCCTTAGCCGGCAACCAGTCTACCGCAGTAAAGCAATGGCAACCTACTGCGGGATAATCTTCTGCCCAGTCAGTCATGACTCTTTCGAGACATGATCGCCTAATACGTGTATCACGTATGGCACTTAACTGACTGACTGAATATAATAGTTGAAAACATGTTTAAGGCTTTTACTGGACATAAAGTAGGGGATCAGTTTTATATTGCTAAGAAGTAATAAACTGAACCCCCACTAATTACTACCTAATAATATAATAAAACTTTTCGCCTTCTACCTATGAGTCAAATAAAAGGACTGATTGGGTTCTATAGCATTGGCTGGCAACCAGACTACCGCAAAAAGTAATGGCAAACTTCTGCGGGATAATCTTCTGCCCAGTCAGTCATGTCTCTTTCGAGATATGATCGCCCAAGCGTGTTTATAGCGGTGAGATTATAAAAATGCCACGAAATATGATATTACCTATGGATGTATAAAAATGCCCAACTTTATATATAAACTTGTTTTGCTAAAAACGACCAACAAGAAATTAATGTTTGATTTAATTTTTCCGGTATTCTTAAATGCTTCATTTTTGCTGGAGATAAGAAGGGTAAAAACGTTCAACAATGTTCAACTTTCTATATGCTTTCAGCTATTTCACTGGCCATTTTTTAGAAACGTTATTTTTTCGATGTTATTTTGTCTTCATGTTTTAACTGTATGAAACTTTTTTACATTGCTCATCTCCAGAAAAAAAAAAGTTAAATAAAAATTAATAAAATATTCCAAGTCGGCAGGTTTTAACGAAACATTTTTAAAAGAAAGATTACTGAGCAAATATTCATTATATATATATATATATATATATATATATATATATATATATATATATGAACATGTATAATTAACAGGACCGTACTGAATTCGCTTCATCGGCAATTTTTAATATAATTGAAATTCAAAAACTTCGAAAACGTGTGTGGATAAAAAACGGAAGGCATTTTGCAAAACGCTAGCTAGGAGGATAAGGCAAATAGGTAGTTACAAAAAAAATAAAATAAAATGGAATATATGTTGTGGAGTTATTTTCACAGTGGAGGCTAGTATTTGTGCTAAAGTCGGTCCTAATAGGTTCGACGTACAAAACGTTAGGAACTTGATATAAAATGTATTACGCAGTGTAATCTTCCCAGGTCACTGACTACTTTCGTATTCGACTAACTGTCGACTACTATCGTCCAACATCGACTGACCCTCGTTCCTCTTACTACTTCTACTTAAATTAGGTGGGAGAGTTTATTCACTATAAAATAGGTGTGTTTCACCATAAAAATATAACAGGAAGGATAATGGGCTTATCTCGGCTTTAGCGAATTTTTAACAAATTCCATATATATATATATATATATATATATATATATATATATATATATATATGTCGACACTGAGGACAATACGAATCGGCGACAGTTTTTTATTGTTCAAGGCAATCTTCATGATATTTATCCCTGATATTGAGCTACCACTTAAGTGCCATACGTGATACACAGTTGGGTGATCATGTCTCAAAAGAGACATGACATTGAGCTGAAGATTTTCTATCAGTAGGCCATTATTATTTCTGCAGAATACTGGTTGCGAATCAAGGCTATAGAAACCAATCAGCTCTACTATTTAACTTATAGATGGGGAGACAAACGACGTAATCATATTTTTCCCAAAGGTATTTGCGTGTATGTGAATGAAAGGCATAAACTGGAATTATAGTTCGGCTCTCCGATTTCTCGCTCTGAGCTGATATCTATTGCACAGCATTGCGCATCCCTCCATAAACTTATTCATAAATAGAACTTTGTCTGTGTGTGTATGTATGTGTGTCCGTTACCTATAGACTCCGAAACGGCTGAACCGATTTTCTTTAAAATTTACACAGTTGTACTGTAAGCGTCTGCGAGTGTTCTTAGCTACGTTTTGTGTCGAGGTACTCCCGATAAATATCGAAAATGGATAACCGAAAAAACCGGGTTATAGAAGGATTGGTCCGAGTTTAATCAAATTTGATACACTCATAGAGAAAGACATAAGAAACGTTATTCAAAAGTTTCTAGGTTGCAGTTCTTACAATAGTGCAGAAAATCGATAATATATATATATATATAATAAAGGAATAGGGTTGTTCCAACGAGAGTAATTAGTATAAAATAAAAAGTGTGAGAAGCCGTGAACGTTTTCTTTAAAATATATATTTATTGTTTGGTATTCATACAAGTTATGGAGTATTAATTTGTCATGGTTTGCGCTACACGTGTTTCGAGTCTAAAATTGACTCTCTTCAGGCGAACAAATTCGTTGTTTTAGGTTTGGGTTTCTCTGAGTATCTGAGTATATATAAAAGGCAAGATGTTTGTGTGTGTGTCTGTATGTCCTTTATACAAATCCACAATTTTCATCCGATTCTTACCAAACTTCACACAAATATTCTTTAGGCTGAGTCTGAGCTCCAGGAGCATAAATTAGTTTTAAAGCTTTCATTACACCCGAGCAACGCCGGGCTATACTGCTTGTACATATATACAGTACTGTGCAAAAATATTAGGACAAGAACTATTTTATCTTTGATTATCTTTTATTCAACATCAAAATAAGGTTTAAAATCACCCCTCCCCTAACACTTTTGCACACAACCGGTAGTGTGCAAAAGTGTTAAGACAGGGGTGATTTTCCTAAAAACTTCACTGAAATTCCAATACAGGTTGAAAAGCCAAGTTTAATTGTTAATAAATATTGATTATTTAAAACTAGGTGTAAAAGAAATGTATTAAAAAGAAGTTATATTTATTTTTTTCTATTTTCTATTAAACAAGTTATTTAAAAAAAAAACTCATTATTCTATTATCTTTGGATATGACTGACTTTTTTCTTATTCCCCCTTCTCGAATTGATAAATATAATGTTACTTCGAAAGACACACTTTGGAACGAACACAAGCTGCTTAGATACATTGAAGAAGCTTGTGATGTCAATGCCTGACGGAATGGCTGTGATCAAAGCAAACGGCTATTATACTGAATATTAAATTTATTGTGTAACAAGTTTTTTTCTTGTTAAAGCATTTGTTGAGTAAATCAGATAAAATTACTTTAATTAAATTGTTTATTTTCTGTCAATATGCCTCATAAAAGATAAAATAGTTCTTGTCTTAACACATTTGCACAGTACTGTATATTCCAGTTGAATTCCTTGCACTCACTTACGCTCAAATACGGTTGGGAGAGGTATTAATCCGTCTCTTCCCTATAGTTATGGGTTAAATAACAGTATAGATTGGGTTCCATAGCTTTGGCTGGCAACCAGTCTACCGCAGAAAGTAATGGCCACCTACTGCGGGATAATCTTCTGCACAGTCAGACATGTCTCTTTCGAGACATTATCGCCGAAGCGTGTATCACGTATGGCACTTAACTGACTGGATGTGTTGGCTTTATTGTAAATCAGTCTTTCAGAAGCTTAAACCCTTTCAGAAAAGATGTTTCATGAGGGTTTTTTTTCAGTGGTTTTCTGGTACTTGTTACGAACAATGCCCCCAAATTAAGGACCGATTTTTTTTCATCTATTCTTGCTGTAGATAAATAGAAGAAGAGAAACTGAAGCTTCCATCTCATACCTATCTTCTTTCTCATATACACCTTCACCAATAACATCCTTAGAATAAGTTCTTCACCTGACAAGTAGGATTACAGGATTACAATTAGACTTATGACCGTACTCTGGAGAATCCGCTAGACAATTTTGCTAACCATAAGCCTGAGTCGAGACGCCCAAGAGCGCATGAGTATATTTTGAAAACGATCTGGTAATGTAAAGTTTTCTATTATTTTTAATAACAGTTTTTTCTTTCAACGGATATGTGTATTTTTTGCAACCTCTGCAAATATCGCTTGAGTTAATAAAATTATCAGAGTTGTTCATGAGTAAATTTATAATGAACTGAAAGACGGCCGAACACAGGCACAGACACAGACGTACGCAAACACACACAAAGACACACTTAGAGAAAGTAGCAGAAAAAGACAGAGAGGGAGATAAGAGCGTCTAGATATTTGCAGAGGGGGGGGTTCTATACAAACAAACATGTTAATACTCGCATTAATAACTTACGCACAATGTTTGACAGACACGAGTACCACTATATATATATATATATATAGACATATATATATATCTATATAACGTAGAACATTTGTGATTTAAGTGAGGTAAATTCCGATAGAGACGAACTCAAAAGAACACAATGTTAAATTCATTTATTTAATTTAACAGAGTATTTTTACATATTCTACAATTTCAATTTGTAGAATATCTGAAATTTTACTAGAGTATATATATATATACCAATGTTGAAACAAAATGTACATTTGTAGTAGATTGTAATTGAAACATGTCCTAAAGTATAGTTTATAATAAATATTCATAGCTGTATTTCTCTATTGAGCAATGTTTTAAATTAATGTTTTGAACGTTCTTAATATTTTCTTCGTTCCTTATTCATTTGTATATATATATATATATATATATTTTCCAGACATATGCTATTAAATATATATATGTGTGTGTGTGTGTGTGTGTGTGTGTGTGTGTATTTATTTTCAGTAATGAATTGAGTTCTCTGGGTGACTGCCGTGTGTATACACCGCACACACACACACACACACACACACACATATATATATATATATATATATATATATATATATATATATATATATATCATGCTAAAACCTTTCTCTCTCTTATTCCATGCGCCTATTGCTTAGGGACGTAGTGGGTAGGGACGCAGATTGACACCAAATTAGACGAGTTTCAATGATAAGCTGTAATACAGTGAAAAGGCTTGTATGTGGATAACTTATATATATATATATATATATATATATATATATATATATATATATATATATATATGTACACTACCGGCCATAATTATTAGGAGACTCGAGTGTTTTAAAAAAATGGTTTATTTCATACTATTGAACAAGAACTAGGTGTTGGACATATCGCAAGCAAGATTTTTGTTAGCATTATTGCTATTATATTTTTGAACTTTACATTTCGGACAGGTGTATTTGAATTTGAGAACACACTACACGAAACCAGAATCAAATACTGATTTGAACAAATATTTTCTTTCGAGAAAATAACAGGAATCATTTTTCTAAAGTGATTTATGCATAATGGTCTTCCAATATAGACAGTGATACAATATTAAATCGGCTCAGCTACGAAATCTATTAACTCTTCGTTCAGAAAATAATCAGTCTTCTCATCTGATTTCTCTTGTGTGTCTCCACTTTCTGGGATAATGCGGATGGGTTAAGTCTATTCATTCCATAGACAAGCGATAAAAACAGAACTTGTTTGATCTGAACGCACCAGAGATTGCTACGTCTTCAGCAGGAGTATAGCATAGTTTTTCTTTTATTTTATACATTGCTATATTCCCATAAACAAACATCTGGATATATCTATCTCAGCATTTTGTCCATTTTCAGATACATTCTATCGAGAAATAATTTACATATATATCTATATATGTATACTAGCAGTATAGCCCGGCGTTGCTCGGGTGGAATGAAAGCTTTAAAACTGATCCATAGTCCTGGAGCTCAGACTCAGCCTAAAGAATATTTGTGTGAAGTTTGGTGAGAATCGGATAAAAATTGTGGATTTGTATAAAGGACGTACAGACAGATAAACAGACATACACACAAACATCTTGCCTTTTATATTATCGATTTTCTGCACTATTGTAAGAACTGCAACCTTGAAACTTCTGAATATCGTTTCTTATGTCTTTGTCTATGGGTGTATCAAATTTGATTAAAATCGGACTACTCCTTCTATAACCCGATTTTTTCGATTATCGATTTTCGATATTTATCGAGGATGCCTCCACACAAAACCTAGCTAAAAACACTCGCAAACGCTTATAGTACAACTGTGTAAATTTTCAAGAAAATCGGTTCAGCCGTTTCGGGGTCTATAGGTAACGGATACACACACACACAGACACATCCACACATCAGAGACAAAGTTCCATTTATAAATAAGTTTAGATCAGCATGCAGTGTGGGTATAGAAGAATCCAAAGGAGTATCCTGTACATACAGTGGTAGGATAACTCTCTAAGAGGGCTCTAAATATATATGTATATAAATACATATAGTGCAAATATAAGAAAAATTAAGGCAGATACATTATTTCATGGTAAAGTGGAAGTTTAGGCCTATTTCAGGCGAACCATCATCAGCTTCCGTCTTTTTTGTTTTCGTGTGACATCCTTTGTAAAATAAAGACGGAAGCTGATGATGGTTCGCTCGAAATAGGCATATACATCCGATTTACAATGAAATAACCTGTCTGCCTTAATTTTTCTTATATATATATATATATATATATATATATATATTAAGTATGTAATTCATCGAGTTATTAAGCGAACGTAATACCGACAGTACCATGGGCCGCCGTGACGGATCACTTATTAATATTTCAAATCCTACTACAATATCTCATCTGTATCTCGTTGCTTAAACCGTCTTATGCTCAAGTGTGAGCGGCTTGGTGATAGTAGTCGTGGGTCTGGGAGGCACAGTCCTATGGTTAAAAGGAGCTCAGCAGAGTTCCACCACGGAATATGTGAATGAGCGGCGCTATATCGAGTTTAATTCTTTACCTCTTCGTCATCGATGAATTACGTACTTAATATTTCAAATCCTCCTACAAATTCTCATATATATATATATATAATGTAAATTATTTCTCGAGGTGTTGGAGACGCTGTTCATCATGTCCAGGCGACCCTCTCTTTGTAAACAAAGTGACTGTTTGCTTGGGCTTGCTTTGCTGTGTTGTCTAGCATTTTTAACTTTTATTATTTTTCCCCTGTACATTCATTCACTTCATCCGCAACAGACTTTCTTCTCTTATTTTGTTTCCCCGTTTACAGTTCTGACGAGAGAAGACAAAACCGGTCGACTGTTGTTTTTTGTTTTAAAATTTATCATGGTCTATAGAAAAAAATTCTTGTCTTTAACGACATTATATATATATATATATATATTATGGCGTTAAAGGCAAGACATTTTTTGACTACAATATATATATATATATATATATATATATATATATATTATGGCGTTTTTCTATATATATATATATATTTTCTAAACATATACTGTTAAATATAAGAGACAATGAGTGTCTATTATATTTAATCATGAGCCGTTCTAAACATCGTATTTTGGCTTTATTTTCAGGTGAAAATAAAGACAAAATTTCTTCAACATTTGGATAATTTTTTATTAAGTTGGTTCTAAGCTTTCGGCTCAGATGAGCCATCTTCAGAGAGGTTACAAGAGCGATAACATAAAAACATCTACCATCAGTGTTTATATCTGGTCATAACACATTACATTGCATTTAAATAAATGGTTCTGTTATCATTTCGAGCTCTCACGCGGTGTGACGTCATAGAACCGCATTACAAATTTACGAACTGCGTTTGATATTTTTGTTAACTGTTATCGTTCCTTAGTAAAGGTTTATTATTTCAACACAGAATAAAATCGTCGCTGATGGTTGATGTTTTTATGTTAACGTTCTTATAACCTCTCTGAAGATGGCTCATCTGAGCCGAAAGCTTAGAACCAAATTAATAAAAAATTATCCAAATGTTGGAGAATTTTTGTCGTTATTTTCAACTGAAATTAAAGCCAAATACGATGTTTAGAATGGCTCATGATCGAACATAATAGATACTCATTGTCTGTTATAGATAACAGTAGATGTTTAAAAAATTATTTGCTGCTTCGATACACTAAATACATGCATACATACATACATACATATATATATATATATATATATATATATATATATATATATATATAAATTAAAATAGGATTAATTCAAGGATGTTGAATGACCATTTCGATATGAAAATCCCTGAAAGGATTTTTTTGTTGCTGAGGTGATGTGTTATCCCCCGTGGGGATTTTCATATCGAAATGGTCATTCAACATCCTTGAATTAATCCTATTTTAATTTATATTTGCTCTGTAATATTTTATTACATGGAGCTCTCTTCCTGTATCATTTTTTAATATTAAAATAAAACTTTAAATATTAATTAGGATCGGGTTTTTGGAATTTACCTTCCTGCTTTTACCGCTTGGATTAAAGTATCTGAATAAATATATATATATATATATATATATATATATATATATAGTAGTCATATAGTGTCGCTAGACATCCACTTGCTTCCTACCGTGATCGAAACTCGACTGATTCAGTATCAGTCAGAGTGCCTACCCGTAAGCTATCGGCGAATGGCTGAGAGAGGAAGACATTTAGCGTGTTATATATATATATACGTGGTGCATACATTCCCCAGCAGACGAGAAAACTCAATTTATGACCCTGAAATTCATGCATACAAGATTTTACAGCTTTAGAATAACCCGTTCCGAGTTGCCCTATAAGTTTTTAATCCACCTTCTCACATGAAGCTTGACAATGCATTTATTTTATAATCGTGTAACCCCAAGCAAGGCATTTTACTGCCAGTGTTGTGCAGGAAGTTTACATAGGAGCAAAAGAGTGACAGGTTACAGAGAGTTTCAGGAAGAGAGTATGGGAAAGAAGAGAATACTGATGAGTCGGGTGGACGGAGAAAAAGCATGAGAGATATGATATAAGTTTGTGAGACAGGAGGTGACTATAGACTTTACATTTGAATTCTTGAAGATTGTATCTGTCGGGGAAGCAAGTATGCAGAAGGGAATTCCACAGGCGTGAAGTGCGAGAAAAGAAGCTGATGGAGTAGAATTTGCGTTTACAATTTATTGGTTTCACAGTAAAAGGTTGGGGCCTACTCGCTAACCTTGTGGCTCGAGGAAATTCATATATAGCGGGTAATAGTGAGCTAATTTCATCGCAGCAGAAGCCGTGACAGTATTTGTAGAAGAGACACAGGGAAGCCACACTGCATCAGTGAGAAAGCGACTGTATCGTAGCTGCCAAGTCGGGATCGATCACATTACAGATTCTCCGTTGTATTTTGTCAAGAACATCTAGGTGGATAGCAGGAGCACCCGACCAGCAGTATTCAATGCACGGGCGGATGGTAGAGTTGTATATGAGCAGGATTGTTTCGGAAGGGAAAAAAATTCTGGCCCTACACAGTTATTGATAAAGATTCCTGAAATTTATGCATGCAAGATTTCACAATTCTAGCATCACTCTTTCATAATCAGCTAATTAAGTTCTCAGCCCTCGTGTAACAAAAAAAAAAAAAAGAAAAAAAAAGGAAAAAAAAATAATTCGCAATATTGGAAGTAACGCAGGTATTTACGTCGATATATTTCATTTCCTTTCGTCATGGAAAATATACCACCTTCCGGAAGAAAAAAAGAAAAAAAGAAGAAAACCTTTATCTGATATTCGAAAAGATTTCGCTTAGATTTGAGTTCCACTGCCCGAAATTGATTCATTATGGACTTTTAAAAAATTACGCACAGGCTTCACTTTAACAAGTAAGTTTTTTATATTGTGCTTTTATACAATATTAGTTATTTATAAGTCCATTTTCTTATATAAATAAAAAAAAACATGTAAAAAAAAATGCGGTGTTTTTTGGGAGCCCGGAACGGATTAATAACATTTCAGTTTATTTCAATGGAAGAATTTTTCTCACATACGAGTAATTTGAGTTACGAACTTCTCACGGAACGAATTAAACTCGTAAGCTAAAGCATATCTGTATAGGATAAAGTATGATTATTTAATCTTTTAGGGAAGAAAAATGTAAATCGACTTGGAAAAGAAAAAATTGATGGCATATATACTAAACATCAATAATAAAGATCTACCATCCGCCCGTGCATTACTGCTGCCACATCTGGTCGGGTGCCCCTGCTGTTCTCGTCTCCTCTGGGTTCTTGACAAAATACAACGGAGATCGGCTGCAGTCACTCTCTCACCGGCGTGACGTGGCTTCCCTGTATCTCTTGTATAAATACTTTCACGGTTTCTGCTCCGATGAACTTAGATCACTGGTGCCCCCAAGGTACGAATTTGCACGAGATACTAGATTACCAACTAGGTCCCACCCTTTAACAGTGAAACCGATGAAATGTAACCGCAATTTCTATTCCCCAGCTTCTTTTCTCGCACTTCTCGCCTGTGGAATTTCCTTCCACATGCTTGCTTCCCCGACAGTTACAATCTCCAGGAGTTTAAATGTAAGGTCAATAGACACCTCCTAACACACTAACTCGCTTCTATTCTCTCAAACACTCTTCCCACCTGCCCAACCCTCGTCCTCTGTATCCCTACCCGTCTATCACCCTCCTTCTGACATTTCCCCCATTTGACCACTCTTTCTCATCACCTTCCCCTATGTAACCCCTTGCACAATAGTGGCAGTGGAATGCGAGTGTTTAAAAGCGGTTTAAAAGGGAAAACAAATGATGAAGACGGAAAGCTTGGTGAATTTGACACTCATGTAAATACTGAAATTAAACAGAGACAGAAGTAAACAGCGAATAACCTCTCAAATGAATTTAGTTAAATAGATTGCAGGTCAGAGTTGAGACTGTGAAACAGGGCACAGAATAAAGGATAGAAACCCCAAGAGACATCTCACCGTTAAACAGAAACTGCTCATCCTTTCGATAAAAAATATCACCAACAGGAGACATGACGTCATCATCAATGCGATACATGTTCGCATTGATGGTGTCGTCATTGTGGGTTTTATTTCATATTGTGGGTTTTATTTAATATTGTGAGTTTTATTTCATATTGATGGGTTTTATTTCATATTGATGGGTTTTATTTCATATTGTGGGTTTTATTTCATATTCATGGGTTTTATTTCATATTGTGGGTTTTATTTTATATGCATGGGTTTTATTTCATATTGTGGGTTTTATTTCATATTGATGGGTTTTATTTCATATTGTGGGTTTTATTTTATATTGATGGGTTTTATTTCATATTGTGGGTTTTATTTCATATTGATGGGTTTTATTTCATAATGTGGGTTTTATTTCATATTGATGAGTTTTATTTCATATTGTGGGTTTTATTTCATATTGATGGGTTTTATTTCATATTGTGGGTTTTATTTCATATTGATGGGTTTTATTTCATATTGTGGGTTTTATTTTATATTCATGGGTTTTATTTCATAATGTGGGTTTTATTTCATATTGATGGGTTTTATTTCATATTGTGGGTTTTATTTCATATTGATGGGTTTTATTTCATATTGTGGGTTTTATTTCATATTGATGGGTTTTATTTCATATTGTGTGTTTTATTTTATATTGATGGGTTTTATTTCATATTGTGGGTTTTATTTCATATTGTGGGTTTTATTTTATATTGATGGGTTTTATTTCATATTGTGGGTTTTATTTTATATTCATGGGTTTTATTTCATAATGTGGGTTTTATTTCATATTGATGGGTTTTATTTCATATTGTGGGTTTTATTTCATATTGATGGGTTTTATTTCATATTGTGGGTTTTATTTCATATTGATGGGTTTTATTTCATATTGTGGGTTTTATTTCATATTGTGGGTTTTATTTCATATTGATGGGTTTTATTTCATATTGATGGGTTTTATTTCATATTGTGGGTTTTATTTCATATTGATGGGTTTTATTTCATATTGTGGGTTTTATTTCATATTGATGGGTTTTATTTCATATTGATGGGTTTTATTTCATATTGATGGGTTTTATTTCATATTGTGGGTTTTATTTCATATTGATGGGTTTTATTTCATATTGTGGGTTTTATTTCATATTGTGGGTTTTATTTCATATTGATGGGTTTTATTTCATATTGATGGGTTTTATTTCATATTGTGGGTTTTATTTCATATTGATGGGTTTTATTTCATATTGATGGGTTTTATTTCATATTGTGGGTCTTATTTCATATTGATGGGTTTTATTTCACACTGTGGGGTTTATTTCATATTGAGGAACATGATAATCGTGAGGGTGATCAACCAGTTTGAAGCTACAGTCAAGTAGAATTTGGGATGCAAATTGCGTTGTGTCTGCTATCTTCAAAATGGCAAGATCATTTATAGTGAGCGCTATGGTAACTACCGGAGGCATTTACGAAAGGCTACCAAAACCAATGACTGTTGTGGTTCAGTGGAGATCGGCTTCGAACGAGAAATAGGAGAACCGGGTTCAAATTCCAGTTGAATTCGTTACATTCACTTCCGCGCGAATACCCTTGAGGAAAGATATTAATCCATCATTTCTCCCTCAACCTTTGAGTTAATTAGCAGAAGAGATTGGGTTCTATAGCTTTGGTTGGTAATCAGCCTACTGCAAAAAGTAATGGCAACCTACTGCAGGAAAATCTTCTGTTCAGTCTTGCAAGACATGATCACTCAACCATGCATCACGTATGTCACTTAACTGACTGATATTTAGGTATAAAGAGGTCAATATCCGGGCTGAATTTTATGAATATTGCCATAAAGCATGAAACAAACTGTCGACGATTCGTGTTTTTTTTTTTTTTTTTTTTTTTTTTTAATCGTATCACCCCGAGCAAGGCGGTAACACCACTGATGTGCAGGGGGCTACATAATAGTGAAAAGATTGGAAAAGAGAAAGCCGGAAACCACATCCTAAACAGGGAACAAGGGATGAGCCTCTTAACCTGTTCAATAGACATGGGTGGAGTGTGAACCGTGCGATAGATAGATCTATCTACTCCAATTGAAAAAAAAAAAACAAAGTGAGAAGATTGGAAAAGAGAAAGCCGGAAGCCAAATCCTAAACAGGGAACAATGGATGAGCCTCTTAACCTGTTCAATAGACATGAGTGGAGTGTGAACCGGGCGATAGATAGATCTATCTACTCCAATTTAAAAAAAAAACAAAGTGAGAATATTGGAAAAGAGAAAGCCGGAAATCACATCCTAAACAGGGAACAAGGGATGAGCCTCTTAACCTGTTCAATAGACATGGGTGGAGTGTGAACCGGGCGATAGATAGATCTATCTACTCCAATTGAAAAAAAAAAAAACAAAGTGAGAAGATTGGAAAAGAGAAAGCCGGAAACCACATCCTAAACAGGGAACAAGGGATGAGCCTCTTAACCTGTTCAATAGACGTGTTGTCCTCATTATCCACATGAATATATACATATTTAATAATTTGAAAAAAAATGTGCAAAACCTAGGTAAGCCCATCATCCTTCTGTTGTATTCATTTTTATATATTTTATTTTTAAGTAACTATCTCCCCCACCATCACACACTTTTTTTAGGCTTCTTTACCCACACACCCACCCAAATAAATTTTTGAAAGTAATTGTTTCAATTAATTTGCACAAGGGTGTATCTGTGATGTTTTATTTTTCAGGAAAGCATGGCAATTTTCAGAAATATGATTGCTGGTTTTGTTTTTATGGCAAATCAACACCTCGACGGGTCATTTATTGCCAACTAAATTTGGTTATTTATTGCTAGTAATACCTTTTTCTTTCAACAATTTATTGTTGTTTTTATATAAGTTTTTGTGTCTAGTAATACTTTTTTCTTTTTCGAGTATCAAGATTCATTGGGATTTGTTTTTAAGGGAGGGTCCCCAAGTACTACCCTTGATATTTAACCCATAACTGGAGGGAAGGGACGGATTAATACCTTTTCCAAGGGTACCAGTGCTTAAGTGAATGCAGGGTATTCAACTGGAATTCGAACTCGGCTCACCGCGTTCTCTTTCTGAGCCGATATCCACTGCACCACAACGCACATCCGTCACTAAACGCTTACAGCACCTGGTATTCCCAAGCGGTCACCCATCTAAGTACTAACCAGGCTTAACGTTGCTTAACTTCGGTGATCGAGCGAGAACCGGTGTATTCAACGTGATAGGCAGTAGGCCCAGAAATATGGTGTAGAACCAAAACCGCATATACTTCGAATATTGTTGGCATTAAAAAAGCTTGTTCAAATTTGCGTAAATAAATTCAAACTATTGTCCTCATTTTCATTGCCATTTGTACGACGTTTAGGCCTTTATACGTTCTGGGCTTCTTCAGATGCTAGGAATTTTGAACCGAACCCTTTATTACAATCACTGGGCTATATCATTCTCATTCCTTGCGTGAAGACTCTTTTGGTAGTTATAAGATATATCCCTCTAATCGGAGTCTCTATGTTACTTGTTCACCACTGCTGTAGTCTGGTATTGAACTCACAACTCTAATAATCAAGTCAGGAAGTAACCAACGTCTATATCCACTTAAGGACAAAAACAACCGAAATCTTGGACTTATAAAGCTAATGTTCACTAATCATTTTTTACCAGAGTTCATATTGCAATTCTTTTAGTTGGTTTGGAAGAATACGTCTGTTATTGTATCAATTGCCAATACGTGCATGAATGGTTTTGCTGACGGACCATTTGCCGACATTTAATTTAATTTTTTTTTGGAGTTGAATCTTTTTCTGTGTCGCAGCTGTTGTCTGTAATAAAAAAAATTCTAGTGGCATTTAAAAAATGCAACCATTTCGCTTTTACACATTAAGTATGGCAGGTCAAATTGTACATGAATAATTTTTCAGCTTACTATGGCAGGAGTTTTTCCAAGAAGAATCAATACTTGCCAACGATAATCTTTTACATTCCTTTTCTTTAAAATAGTTTTTTTTTTCGAATTTTTTTTCTTTAACGGCTCTGTTCTGCGGCTTCTTTGAACTCTTCAGATCTGTTTTTATATTCTTCTCTTTGGGTCTCACGGTTAGGAGTAAAATTCTTTGACGCAAAGCAAAACGAGACCTCAAAACTAAAATTAGAACTTTTTTTTTTCCACAGGCCTGATTCGTTCATTTTGATAAAACGCCAAATCTAGCCAGTGTATGTGACGCCTTTTATATGGGCTGAGAAAATACAGTGCCTATCTAATGATAATAACACTATTTCTTTCTTTTAAAAAAATTTCAAACGGCTTTATATAAAAAAATTATCAATATTTTTAATTGATTTTTTTGCCTTTTAGAAAAAACGTAATTACGCTAGCGAAACATCTGTCGTCTACTTTTTATTTCTACCACATTCAACCACGGCCATAGGAAAATGTGATTATTACTGGTTTAATGGTCGAATCAATGATGTATTTTCCAATAATTTTCTTCAAGTTGGATTTAAAATATTTGCGGGGTCATTCAGGTTGGTAGACCTTCATGGCAAACTTTCAGTAATGCGTTTTGTAAACTTCTACATAGCTCTTCCTTCGACGAACGTGATTTCACCTTTCAAGAATGTGTAGCTTTGCACGTGCCAGTTTTATTTTCAGATTCAAGCTTGTAGACAAATTTTTTTTTCTATTTGAATTTTCCTTTCAGGAATTAGGTGATCATGGCCTTTCCCGTCTCCTGTATACCTGATGGCTCTTAGCACACTTTCCCCCAGAACATCTAGCAGCTCCCATTCTGTCATCCACCTGCACAGACCCTTCAAATATGTTATCCGCTGCTTTCATCTGTCTCTTTTTCTCTCTATCTGGCCTGTTAGTATCAGGTTCTCCAAGCCTTCCTTCCTTCCTCATTAGTTGTTTCTTCCTGATGCTCAGTATTAATTTTCTTTTCATTCCCATTCTTTCCAACACCTCATCATTGCTCATATGCTTGGTCCATAATATCCACAGCATCCTTCTGGAGAACCACATTTCCGTTGCTTTAATTTTTTCCTTCATTTCGATGATATTGTCCAGCATCACATAGCAATCCAGTACTCTCTTCTTTGTTTCTAGTGAAAGTTTCCTGTGTCTTAATACTTTACTTAGCTTCAGGAATGCGTCCTTCGCAATGCCAATTCAACTTTGGATGTCTGTGTCGCTCTTTTCGTCCTCTGTTAGAACATTTCCCAAGTATTTAAATTTTTGTATCTGCTTGATTTTAGTATTTCACTAGCATTTGGCATTTTGGGCTGCCCTTTTTGTTGATGACCATGCATTTGGTTTTCTTGCAACTTATTTATAGTCCTTTTTGTCACTTTCTTCAGCTATCTTCTGTAGGAAGTATTGTTGTTTCCTTTCCGTGTTTGTAATCAGCACTGTATCATCTGCGTACCTTATGTTATTCAAATTATAGACCCCGATTACAAATTCTGACATATCATCTGTGGTCCTCAATATAGTCATGCTGTACAAGTTGTACAGATCCGGTGAAAAGACCTAATCTTGCCTTACGCCCCTTTCTAACATTGTATTTCTGCTGAATTCGTTGCCTGTTTGTATGCTTGCTGTCAGTAGAAATTCTTAATTACTCTTATGTCTTTCTCAAATATGTCGAGGCTGATGAGCATCTCCATCAATTTCTTGTGGCGTATTTTGTCGAACACCTTTGCATAATCGAAAAAAACATAGGTACAAGTTCTTTTTATTTGTATTGCCCTTTCGGAGAGCATCCGAATCATAAATATAGCGTTCCTTGTTCCAGTGTCTTGACGAACCCGCATAGTTCTTGTCATATCTCTGGCCTGATTATGCTTCTCGCTCTATTCATCAGGATTCGGACGATAAGTTTTGTAATGTAGGTCATTAAACTGTGGAGTTAGCATTCGTTTGCACCTGGCTTCCAAGGCAGTGGTATGAAAATCGACTTGCATAGGTCGCCTGGTATTACACCACTATTATAAATTTCATTTATTATTTCTGTGATTTTCTCTATGCCAAATTCATCCAGGTTTATCAGCAGCTCTATTACAATGCCGTCTGGACCAGCTGCTTTGTTTCTATTCAGTTGGGATATTGCAGCTTCCACTTCGGACTCTAATATTTCCGCTCCGTCTTCATCTTTGTATATGATCGGTTGCCTCTCTCTTGTCGAGGAGAAGATCTTTTATATATTCTTCCCATCGCCAGAGTATTTCCTCTTTCTCCAATATTATCGTTCCATCCTTGGATTTTATACATCCTGTTGAGGAGCATGTTTTTACTCCTGTCTGTTCCCTTTTTTCTTTATGCATGTCTGCTTTATTAGTCCTTCTCAATCTCTCTACCTCTACGTATTTGATGTTGAGCCATTCCTCTTTAACCTGTCTGCATTTGTTTCTTTATTTCCTTGACCGGATCGTTCTCAAAAAATAAACAAAATGTGACGAAATTGTATCGGTTAGTAAATTATATTCCGTATTCTTGTAGGGGACGGCTGTAGGCGAGCGCAAAAAAAACCCCCAAAAAACAAAAAAAAACGAGGCATCGCAAACTGTCTAACCGGCGTGTGCCTTTCTTTTTACGTTTTGAGTTAGAATTTTTTCTCTAATTTAGCCTGCTAAGGACCACTGAATTGTAAATGACCAGCCTTCTTTTACGTATCAGCTTCTGTATAGAAAAGAAATTAATCAAGAACCCAGAGTACATACTCCGCGCCCATCAGCTAACCTACTTTGTCAGGGCTGACTAATCTGGTCTTGTGTGGTCCTCTCCACTTTTGTCAAGTCTATGTTGTTAAAATGATTTTTATACCACTTGCAGATGTTTTATTAAGAATATATCAGGTGACAACTGATGTCGCTACAATTTCGCCAGAGAATTTTATAGATGAGTTTGTCAGGGAAATCCGAAAGTATCCGATTATCAATACAGTTTGTTCTATTAAATGTCTTATAACAATTATTGTTGGTTAGTAATGCTTTTAATCTCACTGTAACAGAGCAATTCAACGGACCATTACTATTACTTTTGTGCGATCATGGCACTCCACAATTTTCTCCTTTTTTGAAATTTTTAGTATGGTTTATCTTTTTACTATCCCTCCTAATCCCTGTTCTGCCAACCATTTCAGTTAAGTGACATGTGTGGTACACGCTTTGGGCGATCATGTCTCGAAAGAGACATGACTGACTGGGCAGAAGATTATCCCGCAGTAGGTTGCCATTGCTTTCTGCGGTAGACTGGTTGCCAGTCAAGGCTATAGAACTCAATCTGTCCTATTATTTCACACATAACTGGAGGGAAGTGATGGATTAATATCTTTCCCTGGGGTGTTTGTGCGTAAGTGGATGCAAGGAATTCAACTGCACTATTTACCCAAGCTTATTAAGAGCCGTTCATTCTCTACATTCCGCTGCTAATCTTCCATTTAATATGTTCTGTGATTGTTTTCTTAAAAACTTCGTCATTATTCAAATATCACGCCAACGGTATTCTCAGCATCCTTCTGTAGGACCACATTTCTGTTGCTATTGCTCACTTTTTCATCTTCATTATATTACATTATTATATTAAGTATAATTAGCAGGGGATCAGTTTATTACTTCATGACAATAGAAAAGCGATCCCCCTCTTTGACAAGTAGAAGTTTTGATTGTTTTAAATTAACTGCTTTATAGGATTACTGAGATCTAATGAAAAAGTACAATGCTCTTTTTAACGAAAATTTCTTGCTTGTTCTTGTTTTACTTTCTTTAACTTTTGAAAGGGATTATTCGATATTTTAAATCGACTTCCAGATAAATCTGACACCCCATGTCTGGTTACCATGAAACGTACTGTCTCACGTAATGAAATCACCTACTCATTTATTGTAAAAATCGGATAAAACGACACTTTTTATCATAAAGTTGCCTACTTAACTGACGTTAAGTAACTAATAAATACTGTTTTCTATTTTAAGCTAAGCGTATGCGGGTGCGATTCTAACAAGACGGAACCACAAATCTTAACATTTAATTTCCAGTAAACAGAAGCTATTTTCTTTGAAATTTCGTACTTTCTCAAAGAGAACTTCCGTTTTTATTTGGATACTAGCAGTATAGCCCGGCTGTAATGAAAGCTTTAAGACTAATCCATGGCCTTGGAGCTCAGACTCAGCCTAAAGAATATTTGAAATAATAAAATAATTGCGACAATTTAACAATCGCACCTAATATATATATATATATATATATATATATATATATAGTTGTTTTCAGTTAAAGCGAAACCGTAGACTGAAAAAAACAATGAATGGATGTAAGTCAAATTTTGATTTCCTGGTATCGATATCAAATTTTCTGCACTATTGTAAGAACTGCAACCTTGAAACTTAATTAATTAATTATTAATCCGCTTATTCCCCCCAGTTATGGGTTAAATAACAGGACAGATTGGGTTCTATAGCCTTGGTCGGCAACCAATCTACCGCAGAAAGTAATGGCAACCTACTGCGGGATAATCTTCTGCCCAGTCAGTCATGTCTCTGTCGAGACATGATCGCCCAAGCGTGTATCACGTATGACACTCAACTGACAGACCACAGTATATACGTTGTGGTGCAGTGGATATTAACACGGAACGACAAATCGGGGAACCGAGTTCGAATTCCAGCTGAATTCCATGCACTCGTTTACGCGCAAATACCCTTGGGAAAGGTATTAATCTGTTACCTCCTTCCAGTTATGGGTTAAATAACAGGACAGATTGGGTTCTATAACCTTGGCTGGCAACCAGTCTACCACAGAAAGCAATGGCAACCGACTGCGGGATAATTTTCTGCCCAGTTAGTCATGTCTCGAAAGAGACATGATCGCCGAAGCGTGTATCACGTATGGCACTTAACTGGCTGACCACATATATGGATGTGCGCTGTGGTGCAGTGGATATTGGCTCGGAACGAGAAATCGAGGAGCCGAGTACGAATTCCAGCTGAATTTCTTGCATTCATTTACGCACAAATACCTTCCCGTCTCTTTCCTCCAATTATGGGTAAAATAACAGGACAGGCTGGGTTTTATATTCTTGGCTGGCAACCAGTCTACCACAGAAAGCAATGGCAACCTACTGCGGGATAATCTTCTGCCCATTCAGTCATGTTTCTTTTGAAACATGATCGTTAAAACGTGTACCACACATGGCAATTAACTGACTGACTGAATATAATAGTTGACAACATGATTAAGTTTTCTTCTGGTCATTAAGTGGGGGACCGGTTTTATATTTATTTATTATATTTTATATATATTTTGAAGTAATAAACTTATCCCGCACTAAATACTACTTAAAAATATAATGCATGTCTTTCCCCTCTAGCTATGAATCAAATAACAAGACCGATTTGGTTATATAGCCTTCGCTGGCAACCAGTCTACCGCAGAAAGCAATGGCAACCTACTGCGGGATAACCTTCTGCCCAGTCAGTCATGTCTCTTTCGAGACATGACCGCCCAAAGCGTGTATCACGTATAGCACTTAACTGACTGACTGAATATAATATTTGAAAACATGATCAATGCTTCTACTGGGCATAAATTGGGGGTTTAATTTTATATTATTATGGAGTAATAAACTGATCCCCCATTAATTATACTTAATAGAATACATCTCTTTCTCTTTTAGCTATGAGTCAAATAACAGGGCAGATTGGGTTCTGTATCCTCGGCTGGCAGCCAGTCTGACGCAGAAAGCAATGGCAACCTACTGCAGGATAATCTTCTGCCCAGTCAGCCATGTCTCTTTCGAAACATGATTACCCAAAGCGTGTATCACGTATGGCACTTAACTGACTGACTGAAGATAATAGTTGGAAACATAAGTAAAGCTTCTACTGGGCATAAAGTGGGGGATCCTTTTTCTATTGTTATGAAGTAATAAACTGATCCCCCACTTATTACTAATAAATCTGTCTCTTCTCCCTTCAGCTATAGTTTAAAGAACAGGATAGAAAATCTTCTGCCCAGTCAGCCATGTCTCTTTCGAAAAATGATTACCCAAAGTGTGTATCACGTATGGCACTTTACTGACTGACAGACCACAGATATATGAGACAACTTGATAAAAGAAAGGGGTGTCCTTTGTCTTTACGGAATATAGCGTCGGGCTGGTAGAGAGTCTTCGTCGGTTTCCACGTCGAGTTACAAGTTTTATATTGACAGCCAATATATTGATGTACCTACTATTGAGTATCTGTCATAAGAAGAATAAAATATTTTAAAGGACATATATATATATAACGTAGAATACTTGGTATATTTTCTAGGTAAATTTCGATAGAGATCGACTCAAAAGAACTCAATGTTAAATTCATTTATTCAATTTAACAGAGTAATAAAATTTAGAAAAGTTTGGATATACTACAATTTCAATGGGTAACACATATTTCACCACACCATGATGACAATTGCAGTGATCATTGTGCGGTGAAATATGTATTACTCATTGAAATTGTAATATATCAAACATTTTTCTAGATTATATATATATATATATATATATAATCTAGAAAAATTTTTGATATATTACAAATTCAATGAGTAAAATTTTATATATATTGTATCCTTTTTATCCTGGCTTTATCATAAACAACAAACAAGGTGTGATGGTTAATTTTTTATGTAATTTTATGATTTCTTTCTTTGAAGGGCATCAGTCAGTTAAGTGCCGTACGTGATACACGCTTGGGCGATCATGCCTCGACAGAGACATGACTGACTGGGCAGAAGATTTTCCCGCAGTAGGTTGCCATTACTTTCTGCTGTAGACTGGTTGCCGACCAAGGCTATAGAACCCAATCTGTCCTGTTATTTAACCCATAACTGGAAGGAATATACGGATTAATACCTTTCCAAAGGGTATTTCCGCGTAAGTGAATGCAATGCGTTCGGCTGGAATTCGAACTCGGCTCTCCGATTTTTTGTTCCGAGCCGATATCCAATGCACCACAACGCACATCCTTTAAGGACATGAAATACATAAAAGTTGTCCAAATGTTTTGTTTATCCGAGCGCTTTCGTCTATATTTTTAGCCATTTTCGGGGATAAATGTTATTTTACGTGTTACAGAATGAATGTTGTTTCATATATAGTGTGGGCTATTGGTATGTGTTACATGCTGAACACGATAATCTTGTTCTTAATTGACTCTATTGAGTGTTGGGTTTTTGTTTTTTATCTATAAGGCATCCATTATTTTTTGTCTTTTTTGGCATGTGGATGATGCTATGAAAATCGTATTGTCAACGAGTATGTTCCGGATAAGGTTTGGTAGGTCTCAGGTTAAACGAGATCGAATTGAGCTCCGTTGAGAGAGATGTAGCGTCAGTCTTCAAGTCAGTTTTGTAGTTGTATGTCCGATATAATTATTTACGAAATTAGGATCAAGAACGCAGTTCTTCAAAAGACATGTTTATTCGTTAATACTGTTAGTTCGTTGTAGTTTGGATCTCGCAGGTGAATTGTTGTTTTCGATGATGAGATTAGCCGTTTTAAGTTGAGTAAATTTAGTTTAAACTCCGAGTCGTGCGTAAAATGTAGAATAATATATATATATATATATATATATATATATAGAGAGAGAGAGAGAGAGAGAGAGAGAGACTACCGGCCATAATTATTAGGCCACCCCAGATTTAAAAAAAAAAAAGATGAATTTCATACTATTTTTTGTATTTATTGTCAAGGGGATAATTCTAAAGTAGAATAGAATGGTTCTTTTTGAATAACATGTGCTTTCTGGTGTCCAGTTTTTGAGCTCTCTCCCCCATGCTAGTCTCTTCTTATTGGCTGGCCGAAGCAAAGGCTTCCTGGCTGCCTTGTCAAAATTTTTAAATGTAATAATAACAAAAGAACCATTCTAAAAATAGTATGCAATCCATAATTTAAAAAAAAAGTGGAGTGGCCTAACAATTATGGCCAGTAGTGTATATAAATATATATACGTCATCCACAAACACACACTCACACACACACTCATATATATATGTATGTGTGTGTCGGGGTGTTTGCGTGTGTGTGTGTGCGTGTTTGGGCAGCAAATTTTATTTTAGACATGTCAGATTAATATAAATTGTAAATATTTGAATATAAACTGTTATTTTTACAACCATTTTGGAACATTACGACAATATTCATAGCTAAGCTGTCAAATAATGGAATCAGCTATTAATACTGTAGTAATATTCTAAAATGTTCGTAAACAGAACAGATTTTTCATATTTTAACACGTGCATGACCATGACATTACAACATATAAAAAAATTCCATTTTGGATAATTTTAACGTTCTAATGAACGCTAAGCCATTTATCAACCGTTATGTTTGAAGCAAGGAAAAAATTCTACAGGAATTTTTAGCAACACAGTTTTGCGGTTATTTTTGTTACCACAACTCATACCTCTGAAGATGATCTCGAAGGAGATTGAAAGTACTTGGGAACATTGAGAAATGAATGATAATAACATATGTCAATGTTACAGCTAATTTCTGATACCTTTCAATTATAAAGCGCGAACGGATATCCGTGAGTATAGATTTTATTAAAAATAAGCAGACACAATGTTTGCAATTTATTTAATGCTTAGTTATCTTCAGACGATTTACAATAATTTTTAAGACTTTTTCGCGAAGGGAAAACCGCGAGTCTTAAGTTTTCCAATACTGAGGACTGCGAGCCGAATATCTGGAAATGATATACTACCGGCCATAATTATTAGGCCACCCCAGTTTTTTAAAAGAAATGATGTATTTCATACTATTTTTAGTATTTATTGCCATGTGGATAATTCTAAATAAAATTGAATGCTTCGTTTTTAATACTGCACAATAATGTGTGCATCAAATGAACTTTTCTGGTGTCCAGTTTTTGTGTCCTTGCTAGTCTTTTCTTATTGGCTGACCGAAGCAAAGGCTTCCTGGCTGCCTTGTAAAATTTCGCTAAATAATAATAACAAAAGAACCATTCTATTCTCATTTAGAATTGCCGGACCTCAAGTGAAATGACTATATCAAATCCATTGCTAAATCCGCTGCTATGAAAGTCGGTTCTTTGTGCAGAAACCGGAAGTTTTTTCCGTTTGAATCTATCCTGCACATATATCAATCTACCATCCGCCCGTGTATTGAATACTGCTGCCACATCTGGTCGGGTGCCCCTGCTATTCTCATCAGGGGTTCTTGACAAAATACAATGGAGAGAATGTAATGTGATCGATACCGTCATGGCAGACCGACTGCAGTCACTCTTTCACCGGCGTGACGTGGCTTCCCTGTGCCTCTTCTATAAATACTTTCACGGCTCCTACTCCGATGAACTTAGATCACTGGTACCCCCTATGTACGAATTTGCACGAGATACTAGATTGGCAACTAGGTCCCACCCTTTAACAGTGATACCGATAAAATGTAACCGCAATTTCTACTCCAACATCTTCTTTTCTTGCACTTCCCGCCTGTGGAATTCCTTTCTACGTGATTGCCTCCCCGATAGCTACAGTCTCCAGGAGTTTAAATGTAAGGTCAATAGACACCTCCTAACATACTTACTCGCATCCATTCTTTCACTCTTCCCATCTGCCCAAACCTCAGCGTCTATCACCCTCCTTCTGACATTTCCTATATCTAACCACGCTTTCTCATCACCTTCCCCGATGTAACCTCCTCTGCAATAATGGCAGAGGAATGCCTTGCTTGGGGTGAAATGATTAAAAAAAAAAATAAATAAATACTAAAAATTGTATGAAATGCAGCATTGTTTATTAAACTATGGTGGCCTAATAATTATGCCCGGTAGAGCTTATTACGAAAAGCAAATGGCACTATGAACTTGTAAGTTCATAGGGATGAAAATTTTGTCATTAACAGGGCCTTCGGACGAAGAGTAAACAAACTGAATGACTGGACACACTAGTCACTTTATGAAGGGAACTCACTGAGCAGCCATCACATGACCAATGTGATTATTTGCAAGAAAAGAACCGTGGACAGATGCTGTTTACTGCCGCTCAAGTTTCGGAAATTTGCTAGATCAATCCAGCATCGTAATCCATTCTGTAATCATATCACCCCAAGCAAGGCAGTCTACTGCCACTGGTGCGCAGGGCGGTTATATAAGAGGAAAGTTATGAGAAAGACTGACAGGTTATAGGGGTGTCAGGAAGTGGGTAAAAGAAGGATGAGAGAATACTGATGAGAGTGGAGTGAACGGAGAAAGGAGCGTGAGAGAGAGGATGCATATTAGTAAGATAGGAGATGACTATTGACTTTACATTTAAATTCTCTAGAGATTGTAGGTTTCGGGGAAGCAAGTAAACGGAAGGGAATTTCACAGGCGGGAAGTGCGAGAAAAGAAGCTGATGGAGTAGAATTTACGTTTACATTTTATTGGTTTCACAGTAAAAGGGTTGGACCTAGTTGCTAACCTTGTGGATCGAGAAAATTCATATATAGAGGGAACCAGAGAGCTAAGTTTATTGGAGCAGAAGCCGTGAAATTATTTGTAGAAAAGACACAGGGAATCCACATTGCGCCGGTGAGAGTTTACTCATTAAAAGCAATTTTTTCTTGATTAGGTGCGGCTACAATCAGCATAAGTTAGAAACAATTTTTGTTTTAGATAGACTGTTTACCTTGCTGATGATGTCCTACTAATTGCTTGTGAAGATATCCGTGGAAAACACCTGCTGTATTCAAGCATAGTTAAACCTATCCAAATATTCAAGATTTTAACTTCCGATTCGGTTTCTGAACACACCTGTTAAAAGAATGATACCTTTGACCCAAACGGAAAACCAATGTCTCAAAACACGTATGCTATAAATTATTCTATATTTATATTTAGTGTCTCTTCAAGACATTGTCTATCATGGTTCTGTATAACTTCCTATCCATTGTAACAATAAACAATGCTTAATACAGGGTGACCGAAAAAACTGGAACGTTTTAACAATCCAATAAAACCAAGAGTGATGGAAGAAAAATATTACATTCAAAGTAATTGAAACCTTAAAACATACCATTTAAGAAATAATGATGGAATTTTAATTTTTTTAAATTATGTCCTGTAGATGGCGCCCTCCTGTACGAACGCATTCTTGAAATCTGCTTTTGAGACAGTGACAGGGACTGAAACCCTCTGTTCATTTAAAAAAAAATAAGGTCCGATGATTCCATGTAATGAAACTGTACATCATACTGTCACCTGACTAGCGTGTAAAGGGCGCTCATGAACTTCATTAGGATTTGTGTCTGCCCAGTAACGGTAGTTCTGCTTATTTACGTAACCCGTGAGAGGAAAATAGGCCTCATCTGACATCCATAACTTGCTTAGAAATTCATCTTGATCCATAGTTACTGAAATGGCAGAGTGTTTTTCCTTCGTGAGGCCACTGTTTCACAGTCCTGCCACTTGCTCATGTCTGCCAATACATACTTCAAACATTTCGGTTTTTTTTTTTTGGTCACCCTCTATGAGTTCTTATTCGTTTGTCCTGGATACGACGATAAACTACATCCAGCAGCAAGATTGGAGCGGGTGATTGAACGTTTTGTGTAGTGTGGGACTCCTTAAATGCTTAAACTTCCACCAAGGTGGAACTGAAAATTTAAAGTTCCCAGGTTCACCTCGTCCCAGCTGTCGGCAAATAGTAAATCCTCAAGCGAAAATAAAACACTATGAAATTACATAAATACTTTTTTTGCTGAAGATACCAACAATATTAATCTATATAAATTTACCGACAATCTAAACTTATTTATAAATGGAACTTTGTCCCCGTGTGTGTATGTGTGTGTGTGTGTCCTATAGACTCCGAAACGGCTGAACCGATTTTATTGAAAATTTACACAGTTGCACTATAAGCGTCTGCGAGTGTTCTTAGCTAGGTTTTGTGTCGAGGTACCCCAGATAAATATCGAAAATCGATCATCGAAAAAATCGGGTTATAGAGTGGTCCGATTTTAATCAAATTTGATGCATTCATAAAAAAAAAACATAAGAAACGATATTCAGAAGTTTCAAAGTTGCAGTTCTTACAATAGTGCAGAAAATCGATAATATATATATATATATATATATATAAGGCAAGATGTTTGTGTGTGTGTCTGTTTATCTGCTTGTATGTCTGTATTTTTTCACCCCTTTTATTTTAGATTTTGCTTCAGGTTTGGCTCTAAGTAGGTATAATTGTAGCTCTTAGTCACAGCCATGATACAATTTACTCAGAGGACTTATTTAGCCTTCAAAATTCAGTTTACGGCGAAAAAACGTATTTGATATCGATACCAGGAAATCAAAATTTGACTTACATCCATTCATTTTTCTTTCAGTCTACGGTTTCGCATTAACTGGAAACAACTATTGCTTTTTAGTCTTTCGTGCCAACATCCAAAGAGTCTGAGCTCCAGGACCATGGATTAGTTTTAAAGCTTTCATTTCACCCGAGCAACGCCGTACATTTTAATGCAAAATGACAAACAATACATTTTATCTGTAGTAGAAGCTATAAACTATTAAAAATATTTAAATTTCAGTATTAAATAAGGCACTATTAATATTGTTAAAATTATTTGAAACAACTGCTTTAGTTTCTTTTCTTTTACTCAGTCAATTAAGTGCCATACGTGATACACGCTTTGGGCGATCATGTCTCGGAAGAGACATGACTAACTGGGCAGAAGATTATCCCGCAGTACGTTGCCATTGCTTTCTGCGATAGACTGGTTGCCAGCCAAGGCTATAGAAGTCAGTCTCTCCTGCTATTTAACCCATACCTTCAGGGAAGAGACGGATTATTACCTTTCCCAAGGGTATTTGCGCGTAAGTGAAAGCAAGGAATTCAACTGGAATTCGAACTCGGCTCCCCGATTTGTTGTTCTGAGTCGACTAGATTGGCAACTAGGTCCCACCCTTTTACAGTGAAACCGATGAAATGTAACCGCAATTTTTACTCCAACAGCTTCTTTCCTCGCACTTCCCGCCTCTGGAATTCCCTACCTCATGCTTGCTTCCCCGACGGCTACAACCTCCAGGGGTTTAAATGTAAGGTCAATAGACACCTCCTAACACACTAACTCACACCCACTCTCTCCAACTCTCTCCCTATGTACATCTTAAGTCGTCTATCACTATTCTGACATTTCCTATACCCAATCCCTCTATGTAACCCCCTGCGCTATAGTGGCAGTGGAATGCCTTGCTTGGTGTGATACGATTAAAAAAAAAATATAATAAAAAATATCCATTGCACCAAAACGCACATCTTTTCTCAGATGACGTCATTGCAGTTGCGTGCAGTAATATGAATCTATCTTTGGGTTATATGATGAAATTTTTATGGCTTTGAAAAATATTGCGAACACACCTTACAGAGAAATCGCAGATATTGTTGGTGTCAGCCTTTCAACTGTCATACGTATCATGTAGGCGAAGTACCAAACTGAATCCATCAGTGCAAAGAATAAAGAAAAATACAGTCGGAAGAAAAAAAACAAAAACAACGCTAAGAGACGACGTATACGTGATCAGGGAAAGTGTGAAAGATCCTACGATGACATTATTCGTTTTGTTTCAATTAATTTTCACAAGCGTGTAGCATATGAACGAAACACTACGAAAGTATACAAATACATATTTACATTAAAAAAATATCAGCTTTTTATATTCATAGTGAAAATGGCCAAGATAACTTGTTATCTGTAATTAAATGCATACATCTTTTTTCAGAATATTTAAATTTTCCTTAATTCTTCTTCTATGTGCCATGTCCTTTCAGGACGTAGGCGATCGTGGCTTTCCACATCTCTCTATCCCTGGTGGCACGCTTTCTCCTGTTACACCACGCAATCCTCGTTCCGTTATCCACCTGATCAGTCCCTTCAAATATGTTATCCGCTGCTTTCTTCTGTTTCTTTTTCCCTCTATCTGGCCTGTCAGTAACAGGTTCTCCAAGCCCTCTTTCCTCATCGCATGTCCCAGGAACTTTAGCTGTCTCTTCTTGATGCTCAGTATTAGTTTCTTTTTTGTTTGCATCCTTTCCAAAAACCTGAGCATTGCTCACATGCTCGGTCCATGATATCCGCGGTATCCTTTTGTAGAACCATATTTCCTTATCTTAGATGATATTGTCCAGCATTCACTGCCGTATAGAAGAACATCACATAGCAATCTAGCACTCTCTTCTTTGTTTCTAGTGAAATTTTCGTGTGTCTTAGTACATTACTCAGCTTCTGGAACGCGTCTTTCACCAATCCAATTCGCCATCGGATCTCTGTGTCCCACTTGCCGTCTCCTGTTAGAACACTTCCTAGGTATTTAAATTTTCGGACTTGCTCGATTCTAGTATCCCCAACCTGTATTTAGCATTTTGGATTGCTGTTTTTGCTGATGACCATGCATTCAGTTTTCTTGCAGTTTATTTGTAGTCCTTTTTGTTACTCTCAACAGCTACCTTCTCTAGGAGGTCTTAACCAATAAAGATTGATATGCCACTAAACAACATAAACCAACCAAATCAAATTATTACTTCAGTAAACTTACAACATAAAACGCACATATAATCGCCTCTGGTAATTATGTCCACACAAACATGTATATCCTCAAAAGCTGAGTATCATATACCATGTATTCTATTGTGAAAGTAGAATTCTTTCTGGTTTGTATTTGTCTATATTTCTGAGATGAATACCAGGCTACAGCAGTGGTGAACAAGTCACTTACAGGGTTAGAGGGAGATAACTCATGTCTACAAGAATGGGTTCTAGGCAAGGAATTAGGATGATATACTCCAGTGATTGTAATAAAGGGTTCGGTTCGAAATTCCTAGCATCTGAAGAAGGCCGGAGCGTACAACGACCGAAACGTTATACAATTAGCAACATAGATTTTTTTTTTTTTTTATAAGCGTTTCACCCCGAGCAAGGCATGTCACTGCCACTAGTGTGCAGGGGGCTACGTAGAGTGGAGAAAGGCTGATTAAATATAGGAAATAACAGAGGGTGGGTGATAGGCGGGTGAGGATACCGAGAATGAGGGTTGGGTAGATGAGAGTGTTGTGAGAATAGTTGGGAGTTAGTGTGATAGGAGGTGTCTATTGACCCTACATTTAAACACCTGGAGATTGTAACTGTCGGGAAAGCAGACTTGTGGAAGGGAGTTCCACAGGCGGGAAGCGCGAGAAAAAGAAGCTGTTGGAGTAGAATTTACGGTTACATCTTATTTGTTTAACTGTAAAAGGGTGGGGCCTAGTTGCTAATCTAGTATCTCGTGTAAATTCGTGCTTAGGCGGCACCAGTGATCTAAGCTCATCGGAGCAGAAGCCATGAAAGTACTTGTAGAAGAGGCACAGGGAAGCTACATCACGCCGGTGTGAGAGCGGCTGCAGCCGGTCTGCCAAGTCAGTATCAACCACGTTACAGATCCTCCTTTGTATTTTGTCAAGAAGCCCAAGATATGGCAGCAATATTCAATACACGGGCGGATGGTAGATTTGTATATGTGCAGAATAGTTTCAGGTGGGAAAAATTTCCGGGACAATAGTCTGAATAAGGTAAATACTGTCTTTCTTATTTGTTATGAATCACCCTTCTGTCATCTCAGGTTTGGGTGGAGTAACAGGTGAAAGAGTGACCAAGAGCCTCTAGGTATAGGAAGATGTGGAAGGCCATGGTCGTTTACATCCTGAAGGGACATTGCACATTGAATAAGAATGGGTTACTCAGTGTGTCTTGTGTAACTAATGCATTATTTTCACAAAAACAAAATTCTCACACCCTAAATATATTTTCTGGCTTTAAATAACATGTAACGGTTCGATAAGCCTTTCAACGAATCAATTAAGTCTGTCAAACACGCATGTACTTTAAAAGTTTTCATTGAAGGATTTAATGACTTTATTTTCTTTTATATATTTTCATATTAGCTTCGCGTAAAAAAAGAAATTAATTTACCTACGAAGTGTCACGTAAATTTAATTCTCTGATTGTTCTACGCTATGTTTTTGCATTTACTGATCTGAAATCTCAATAGGCTTGGCGAATCATTTTAAAATGTTATCCGAAAATGCAATATACAGATTACTTTTTTTTTATCTCATTTTTTTTTTCTAAATTCATTATTGTATTCTCTATTAAATGTTTTTCACTTTCGGTTTTCTTCGTCTTCATCTTTTAGTGATCAGGTCACGTTTCCCTTATGTGCAGTCGGTATTTATTTTATTGAAGATTTTTTTTATCGTTCTACTTTTTGTGATTAATTCTCTATCAAAACTCCAAACGCACATTCTTCTTTTTTTATGATTTAAATCTCTTACAGCCTTCCTTAACTATTATACATTCAAATACATATCTACGATATCACAGGCACAGTAAACAAGTTCAGGCAACACGAAGCTAAACACAAGATGTGTTCATGCATATACACACGCATTTAAGCATATTAAACAGTAGAAAATAAGATATCGTTCGGTACATAAACACAACTATATATATATATATATATATATATATATATATAAAATCTGGCAATTGGGCGTGTATAATGACAATATACATGCTAAAAAGTCCGCCTTCTTCAACCGTGCGCCCATGGTCCAGAGGTAGAACCGCCGACTGACGCCACTTCGGTCGGGTTTCTGTCCTGGGTTAATAGCCATCGGAGTCTAACCGTACTGATGAGCTGTGATACAGCGAAACAGACCTGTCTGCGGATTACTATATATATATACATATATATAGTCACATATATATATATGTATATATATATATATATATATATATATGTATAGTACTATGCAAAAGAATTAGGACAAGAACTATTTTATCTTTTATAAGGAGTCAAAATAACGTTTAAAATTACCCCTGTCCTAATTCTTTTGTACACTAACGGTGGTGTGCGAAAGTAATAGGAACAGGGGCGATTTTCCTAAAAAAACCTCACTGAAATTCAAATACAAGGGGAAACGTCAAGTAAATTGCTAATAAGTATTGATTATTTAAAACTAGGTTTAAAAGAAATGTATTAAAAAGAAGTTATATTTAATTTTTCCTATTTTCTATTAAACAATTTATCTGTGGAATATTTTGGATAAAAAATGGATAAATCTAATGTTACTTTCGCAAGACGCACTTTGGAAAAATACAAGCTGTTTGGCAGGAGATCCCATGAGTTACATTGAAGCAACTTGGGATGTCAATGCCTGACAGAATGAAGGCTGTAATATTAAATTTTTATGTAACGAGTTTTTTTCTTGTTAAAGCATTTGTTGATTAAATCAAATAAAATTACTTTAATGAAATTGTTTATATTCTGTCAATATGCCTCATAAAAGATAAAATAGTACTTGTCCTAATACTTTTGCACAGTACTATATATATATATATATATATATGCACTAGGTGTGATAGGTAAATTGTGGCAATTATTTTATTATTTCAAAGTAAAAGGCTATTATACTAAATATTAAATTTATTTTGTCACAAGTATTTTTTTCTTGTTAAAGCATTTGTTGAGTAAATAAAATAAAATTACTTTAATTAAATTTTTTATTTTCTGTCAATATGCCTCATAAAAGATAAAATAGTTCTTGCCCTAATACTTTTGCACAGTACTATATATATATATATATATATATATATATATATATATATATATATATATTATTCTGCGTTTAAAATACGACTCGGAGTTTCAGGCACTACGTAATCATCAAGTACATATTATGAACTGCCCGTTTTTAGATTTGAAATTTGTTCTAGCGTTGTTTAAGGTCGTTATAAGTTATAAATGCATGAACCTCTGAGTTGTGTTTTAGACGTACGATAATATGTATATTTATAATTATACCAGTCAGTCAAGTGCCATACGTGATACACGCTTGGGCGATCATGTCTCTTTCGACTGGGCAGAAGATTATCCCGCAGTAGTTTACCGTTACTTTCTGCGGGAGATTGGTTGCAAACCAAGGCTATAGAACCCAATCAGTCCTATTCTTTGACTCATAGCTAGAGGAGGAATTGCTGTATTATATTATTAAGTATTAATTAGTGGGGGATCAGTTTATTACTTCATAACAATATAAAACTGACCCTCCACTTTATGCCCAGAAGAATCCTTAATCATGTTTTCAGCTATTATATTGTCAGTCAGTTAAGTGCCATACGTGAAACACGCTTTGGCGATTATGTCTCGAAAGACACATGACTGAGTGGGCAGAGGTTATCCCGCAGTAGGTTGCCATTAATTTCTGCGTAGACTCGTTGCTAGCCAAGGCTATAGACCCCAATCAGTCCTATTCTTTGACTCATAGCTAGAGGAGGAATTGCTGTATTATATTATTAAGTATTAATTAGTGGGGGATCAGTTTATTACTTCATAACAATATAAAACTGACCCTCCACTTTATGCCCAGAAGAATCCTTAATCATGTTTTCAGCTATTATATTGTCAGTCAGTTAAGTGCCATACGTGAAACACGCTTTGGCGATTATGTCTCGAAAGACACATGACTGAGTGGGCAGAGGTTATCCCGCAGTAGGTTGCCATTAATTTCTGCGTAGACTCGTTGCTAGCCAAGGCTATAGACCCCAATCTGTGCTGTTATTTTGCCTCTTACATTAGGGAAGAGACGGATTAATACCTTTTCCAAGGGTATTTGTGCGTAAGTAAATGCAAGGAATTAAACTGGAATTCGAACTCGGCTCTACGATTTTTCGTTCCAAGCCGATATCCGCTGCACCACAACGCACATCCATTATTATATACTACAGATAAATTTCCAAAATATTGGGGTCGGGGAAACGTGCAGGCTATCGAATCGGGTATCCTCTTCCTATTAATCTTTTCAGGTATATATCAGTGCAATGTGATTAAAATATGATGGATTCCCATTATGCATGGATCACAATCTTTTTCCTGTTAGCAGTGGTACATACTCTAGCAGGCTTGGACGTTTGATCAATATAATTCTTGTAAGAGATGCTGGGAGGATATATGAACCTACCAAGCAGTCACCTACAATTCCAGCTCACAAATGAATTGGAAACTGACGCTGATGTCTAGTCTGTATTGTACGATAGAGATCCCGATTTGGTTGTGTAAATATGTTATTCCATCTCTTATAAATGTCGCCTCACCCATAAACAAGACTGAAGAGACAAAGAACGATTCCGCAGTTTGTGAAATAAACACTCTATTCGGTATTATGAGATGTAAGACATGCTTGAATTCCTTGACTCTATTCATCTTTCAAGGTAGATTTCAGCCAGTGTATCGCTAAAATGTACTGGAGCCCCATTATGTTTGAACCACATGCGTCTAGCATGTCTGGAAGTTTGATCAAAATAACGCCGCTGTAGACAGTTCCTGTAAGAAGTGCCGGGAGAACATATGAACCTACCAGAAAGTCACCTACAATTCCAACCCACACATTAATCGTAAACTAATGATGTGTCTAGCCTGTATTTTACGATGGAGATCCCGATCCGCCCACAGTTGCTGGTTGTGTAAATATGTTATTCCATCTCTTATAAATGTCGGCTCATCCATAAACAAGACTGAAGAGACAAACAACGACTCCGCAGTTTGTGAAATAAATCGCCGGTAAAAGTTCTCCCGTGTTAAGCTATCAGAGAGGGAAAAGAACATGCACTCGTTGTAAATGACGTGGATACAGGATCTGCTCTGAAATTCCCCTCTATACCAGAGGTCGACATCCTTTTGGAGAGTGAGGGCCAAAATGCTTATGTAGAGTCATGGAGGTCGGCCAAACAGCTATGGATACAGTGTCATGGAGGAGAAACATGTTATTAAATATGTGAATAAATTTTTATATGTCTGAAGAAAGCAAGAACTCAATATAGTTTAACATCTGTCGAGAATTTTGTTAAAAAAATATTACATCTCAAAAATAAATGTTTCATAAATCAGTACTGAAAAAAAAATCCATTAAAATCGGTTGAAAACACTATTTTATATTCATTTAAAAGTGCCCGCTCACGAAAGCAATTTCACAGAAAAAGAGAAAGTGAGGCCTTACGCTAATTTTGCCGATGCCTACAAATAAAAAAAACAAAACAAAATTAAAACACATTCTCCAGGTAAAAAGAAATTTTCTTTTTAAATTTCGACGCAATATATTCAGACTATCAACTGTCACTTTGGTTTGGTTTACCTATATTTATATCGTGTCCAGAGTAAGGTAGCGGCCTGGATAAGATTCTTTCGAGGACTGTATGTGGCCCGCGGGCCTAGGGGGTTGAGTACCACTGCTTTATACGGTATCATAAGATGTATGGCATGTTAGGACCACTTGACTTACTGCAGATGCCTGGATCATTTTCGAATCTGTTCTTAGTGGTCAAGCGTACGAGCGGATCTCGGTCTTCCTGAATCCATAGTTTATAGTCCTATGGATTCTGTGTAAGCAACGCAACGATAAAAACCACGACGCGGAAAAAGAATGCCTAATGAAAGAATGAATTCTTCACTGGTAAACACCGACGTCCAAACCCAGCAAGGAAAATGCAGTGGAAAAATTCCTACTACCTACACTAGCGACCCCAAATGTCCAAAAGCAAAAAAGAAAAATATTTGCCACGGCATAAAAAAAAAAAATCAAGCATCACAACAGAAAATGGCGATTCAACCTTTTACTGGAATAAAAAAAGAAAGATAGAAAAACAGAGCCTAACACGTGTGTATTAGCCGTTGTCCAATTATACGCTGATAAAATATCAACCTGTACTGACAACTGAAAAACTCCAACGCACTCTCCACTCTCAAGATAAGTACCTAAAAATATACCCTTTTTATTGAATACAATTGTTTAAATTTATATAAAACCAACCGTATCAACTTGTTTTACGCCTTTCATTCAATAACACATTTCTTTCCTGATTTCAAATTTCAAGAGTCCCAAAAATTTTGAATAATTCCAATTTCAAATTTGACGCGGATGAAATATCAGCCTCTAAGAACAACGGAATTTCAAAAATAAAAAAAACAAAGCCAAACATTCAACATCAAAACTACAAACACTTTTAACGAAACACGCTGTTTGAAAACTTAAAATATTTAAAACTGCAAATGTCCACCTCCCACCCCACAAAATAATTTTTTTCGTTTTAAAAAGAATGTTTCATTTTCTCTGCTCCCTTACGTTTACAAAAATTGTGACCATTGACATGCGGAAAAAACTAAACATACCTACTCTTATAGATTTCAAACAAGACGCTTAAAAAATGATAACAATTATGGAAACAGATCTCAACCCACAAAAACTCCCCTAAAAAACAGCAAACCAAAGCGAAAACTTTTATTTGAAAAAGCGATAACAGATATCATTACAACTCCTTCGTCAAGTGGAAGGGAAATTATTTCGTGAATGAGAAATTAATCAAAATCAACTCTCTTCTTCACTTTTGCAAAAATTCAAAAAGACGTGTGAAATTCCGGTTTTTCCCAAATAGAAAAAGGATTGACCATCTGCCTAAAAAAAAAAAAAATGTCGAAACCAGATTTCGCAAGTAGGTGTTAAAATGATTTTCGACGAATGGGAGCGACTTGCAAGACGAAAAGGATTTGCGTGTAAGTGCAAAAACTCTAGACTACAATAAAAGGACTTCACCAACGTCAGTTAGTCAGTTCCGCCGAAGGGTAGAAGCTCGACTGGGCAAAAATAGACTGACATTTTTTGGCCGGGCCATATAGCCCGGAAATCCCAGTCATAACTGACCATGTGTCACATGTTGCCCTTACTGGGAGGGACAACTAAATATAGTCATTGGTAGCCGCGAGACAAACATCTAAAATGTAGCGTCAACTTCAAGTGATTCGGACATTGTCGTCTTTCTCTTTCTCCTTATCTCTTTCAACAGTTACTACTACGAACATTTTGTACAAACTCTTGATATCCTTAACCTTCTCATTGAACATTTCTACGAATTCTTGTTATTCTTCCTTTAATAAATTTCGATTTTTACATTCAAAATGTATATTTTATTTATTTCACTCTTCTACACTAATCCTCACATTCAAACCGACAACCTTCTGATAACAATGAAAACCTTCTGATGATAATTCTGATGATAATATATTCTGCATAAATCCTGTAAGCTGTAGGGAGTTTGTCTATGTCTGACACAAGGCCGAATCAAAGAAAAACTAACCGGCTCCCACGCTACACCGGTGAATCCCGACGTACAAGGAACACGCATCCCTACGCTACAATAACAAAAAGAGTAGGTAAATAAGAAAAAAAGCAAGGTAATTTTTTGATTCAGCGGCCTGGAATTAGCTAAAAAGGATGTTTGATGTCTTGAGAGCATTTCAAATATTTTTTGTTGATCAGTATAATAGAAAAAATATGTTAAAAATGTTTGACGGCGTTGTTAAAAATGTTCTTTTGTTTTTATTAAACAAATTATCTGTAAAATATGAATATATTTTCGGGTCAATTTTAAGTAAATTTTGTCTTCAACTTCCAGATTATCCCGGCTCTGGGCACAGCCATATGCGACTACTCAGAGAATTCGTGACAATTACGTCAAATTTTGACAGTAAGAACAAAATTAGTCGTTATTGTCCACTTCGTTTGCTTTTATTCAAAACGAAAGGCGATATGGTGATAATAACAACAAAGATGAGGACAATTGTCCTAATGTAAATAATAACTTCTTATCCTATTCCGACTTAAGGATGTGCGTTGTGGTACAGTGGATATCGGCTCGGAACGAGAAACCGGGTAGCCGAGTTCGAATTCCAGTTGAATCCACTGTATTCACTTACGCGCAAATACCCACGGAAATAAGGATGTTTTAGAAAGTTTTGACGGGGTAAAGGCCTTCGGGGAACAAAACAAAAATTTATCGAATTTGTTTAGTGACTTATCAACCTCTATGGGGTATTTAATGTCGAAGTCTAGATATATAGTCTCGTATCCCTTGATGAGATGCAAATTCTACTCGAGTAGTTTCTTCGCACGAACTACTGTCTTGTGTAATTGACTCTTAAGAGAACGTTTCCCCGATCGCTACAATCCTATTTGGTTCATGTCTTTTGGGCAACTATTATCTTCCACACATATCCACATAAATGGTGCCCCTTAATATATAAATTCTAGGCCACATGTTGCAAAACCGATGAAAACATACTTGGAAACGCTTTAATGGGAAGACCTATACTACTCGCCGTCTTCAACGAACATTGGCCCATCCGATTATGACTTGTTCCAATCGATGGCACATGGCTTGCCTGAGCCACACTTTCATTCTATTGGAGATGCCAAAAAATGGGTCGATTCGTGGTTAGCCTCAAAAGACGTGTCGTTTTTTACGACGTAGAAAATGGGGAAAGGTAGTGGCTAGCAATAGAAAATTTTTCCAGTGATATGTTTCTTACTCATTTTTGTAAACGAAACATTCTTCTTATTCTATGTGCCCTGTCCCTTCAAGACGTAGGCAATCATGGTTCTCCACGTCTCCCTATCCCTTGTGGCTCTTAGTGTGTTTGCTCCTGGCAACCACCGTTCCGTCATCCACCTGATCAGGCCCTGCAAATATGTTATCCGCTGCCTTCCTCTGTCTCTCCTTCCTTCTATCTGTCCAGTCAGTATCAGATTCTCCAGGCTCTCCTTCCTCATTGCATGTCCCAGGAACTTCAGTTGTCTCTTCCTGATGCTCAGCATCAATTTCCTTTTTGTTGCCATTCTTTCTAACACCTCGTCTTTGCTTGTATGCTCAGTCCACGATATCCGTAGCATCCTTCTGTAGAACCACATTTCGGCCGCTTCCAGTTTTGTCCTCATTTTAATTGATATTGTCCAGCATTCACTGCCGTATTGAAGAACTGATATCACGTAGCAGTCTAGCACTCTTTTCTTCGTTTCAATTGAGATTGTCCTGTGTGTTAGTATTTTGCTCATCTTCTGGAACGCGTCCTTTGCCATGCCAATTCGCCTTCGGATCTCTGTGTCGCACTTTCCATCTCCTGTTAGAACACTTCCTAGGTACTTAAATTCTTGTACTTGTTTGATTCTGTTATCCCCCACCTGTATTTGGCATTTTGGGTTGTATCTTTTGCTGATGACCATGCACTCAGTTTTCTTAAAGTTTATTTGTAGTCCCTTCTTGTCACTCTCCACTGCTACTTTCTGTACGAGGTCTTGTAGTTTCCTTTCTGTGTCCGCAATCAGCACTGTATCGTCCGCATACCTTATGTTGTTCAGGTTGTGGCCTCCAATAACAAATCCTGGCATGTCATCTAGGCTCCTCAAAATATTCTCGCTGTATAGGTTGAACAAATCCGGTGAAAAGACACATCCTTGTCTTACGCCTTTTTCTATCTTTGTGTATCTACTGAGGTCGTTACCTGTTCGTATGCAGGCCGTTTGCTGGCCAGTAGAGATTCTTGATTATTCTTATGTCTTTGCCGAAAATGTCGAGGTTGCCTAGCATCTCCATCAATTCTTTGTGTCGTATTTTATTGATTACGCGAAAGCATTCGACAAAATACGACACAAACGAAACATTACTTTTTATTAAAAATCAGCGATAACTTATTCAGTGTTTTAATATTATACAGTGTGAAACAGACTGTGAATAAAGAAATAATTTATTTTTATCTAAGCCCGATACACAATCTTCATTGCTTTTGTATTCCGTTGGTGAGATGTAAGTTCCACTCGAGGAGCTTTCTTACACGAACCGCTGCCTTGCCGAACCGACTCCCAAATGAATGCTTTCCTGATCACTACAATCTTAACTCGTCTACTTCCTGGTTTAACTGGTATCTTCCGAATATCTAAACTTATTTATAAATGGAACTTTGTCTCTGGGTGTGTGTGTCCGTTACCTATAGACTCCGAAACGGCTGAACCGATTTTCTTAAATTTACACAGTTGTACAATAAGCATCTGCGAGTGTTCTTAGCGAAGTTTTGTCTCGAGGTATTCCCGATGAATATCGAAAATCGATAATCGAAACAATCGGGTTATAGGAGGAGTGGTCCGATTTTAATCAGATTTGATACACTTACAGACAAAGACATAAGAAAAGATATTCAGAAGTTTCAAGGTTGCAGTTCTTACAATAGTGCAGAAAATCGATAATATATATTTATAAAAGGCAAGATGTTTGTGTGTGTGTATGTTTATCTGCCTGTATGTCTGTATTTTTTTCAGCCCTTTTATTTTAATTTTTGCTTTGCGTTTGGCTCTAAGTAGGTATAATTGTAGTTCTTAGTCTCATTCATGATACCATTTATTCAGAGGACTTATTTAGCCTTCAAAATTCCGTTTACTAGAGAAAAAACTTATTTCATCCATTCATTTTTCTTTCAGCCAACGGTTTCGCTTTAACTGGAAACAACTATTGCTTTTTAGTCCTTCGTGCCAATGTCCAAAAAGTCTGAGCTCCAGGACCATGGATTAGTCTTAAAGCTTTCATTACACCCGAGCAACGCCTATCTATACAGCTAGTAAAATAATAATTAGACAAAAAATTAATTTATAAAAATAAAAATGATTTTTCTTTTACCTTTTAGTCATGTATTTTGATATTGGAGATTTTTGTAATTTAGTTGTGTTAATGTTTTACTGAAAGTTATGACAAGTTAAACGTCAGTACGTTTTGTCGAGTGTTGTAAAAAAGAATACAGGGAAGAAGGAAGTAAAAATATAAGCAAACGAAAAATATTACACCTGGAAATTCATATGCAATATGAAAAAAAAGCATTCAAATAATGTAACATAACAATATCGAAAAAGAATATAAAAAACAGAAGAGGGTAAATTTTTTCAAAGAATTCTAGACGTGATCAGGAGTGTCTTTAGAACGTAGAAGGGAAAATGTCTTTCAATTCAACTATATATTCCTCCTCACGAAACGACATCTTGAGAAGTGCTCACCGAAATTAAAAAAAAACAACTTTTTTTTTTATTCTACTGGGTATAAGTTCTATCATTCATCACGATCGTATAAAAGGTACCTCATGACACAAAATTGTATCAGAAAATTACCGGAATGTAGGTACTTTGATTTTAACCTGCATTGGGAAATTAGCGTGCAACTACGAAGAATTAGGGACACATCTTCGTGGTGCAATACTTAGCAAGTTTTTCTCGCAAGGAACTATTGCAACAAATTTGATTCTTACTGGGTACCCTATATTTTCGGCCTTGTACCACATCAAAGTAGCGCTTCAAAATTACAAAAATTAATTAGTAACTCACCAATTTTGCCTATACGTTTAAACCTATCTGCGTTTACTTATGTGGGATTTTCTATTGTTGTTTTGTAACGGTTCTGCAATCTTTACGATAGCTTTTTGTTTCGATTTGTTTGTTTAACGGCATATCAACTGCTGATTGGTTATTTAATGCCAACATTCAATTTTCTTGAGAGCTTTGAAGTAATAAAAGTATGTGTTACTCTGCTTTGACAAATGAATATGTAATAAATGACACCGAGCTTTTCTGCACATACTTGTTTACTAGAAATGTGCGTTGTGATATCACAACGGAACAAGAAATCGGAGAGCCGAGTTCGAATTTCAGTTGAATTATTTACATTCATTTACAAATATTAATTCTTCGCTTCTCCCCCAAGATATGGATTAAATAGCTTTTATAGCTTTGGTTGGCAACCAGTCTTCCGGAGAAAATAATGGCTTTGAACGTTGGGTAGATTTTGTGAAACTCACTTCAATTTGCTTGTTGCTCTGATAGCTACAATCTCCAAAAGTTTAAATGCAACATCAATTGCCATCTGTTATCTACTTGATTCCCATCCATCTCTTATCTTTTCTTCGACATCTCCTGTACCTTTTTTTCTCTCACTGTAACCACTGTGTACCTGTGGCATTTCTGACTTGTTTGGGGTAAAATGATTATAAAAAATATAAGACTAAATAGAAAAATGTTGTAACGCGTTTCATCCGTTAGGACTTCATCAGACTGGGTTTGTTGACGTTGTTACCACTACATATGCCAATGAACGAGGGACGCTGGTAGTTACAATTTATAAAAGAAAAGTTTTTCGCAATCGAGCCAGGTTCATCTATCATTACCAATCGCTTGCTCCACATGTTGCAGACTTCGAATCAACCTGAGGTATTCTTTTCAACAAGGATTGACCAAAATCAGTCAAGCTAGTGGAGGGAAACTCGGGTCCTCAATTGGATATTCTCTAGTCAGCGTTTCGTGGGTTGACCTTTGTTTCTTTTGCCGACCGTCTTTCCATTCACTCATATCGTTACTGGCACCGCAAGTTGATCTCTTAATGTATCCAAACAGTTTAAGTATCTTCGATCTGGCAACTGGTATGATTGATTCAAGCTTTGTTGTGTTCAATAGAGATGTGGTTCCTGAGGCGTTTATTTGTCAACCATCTGATTATATTGCTTTTAAAGGTCAACAGTTTTTTCAACACCCGTTCACACATTCCCAACACCCGTTCACACATTCCCAACACCCGTTCACACATTCCCAACACCCGTTCACACATTCTCAGCACCCGTTCACACATTCCCAACACCCGTTCACACATTCCCAAGATCCGTTCACACATTCCCAAGACCCGTTCACACATTCTCAACACCTGTTCACACATTCTCAGCACCCGCTCACACATTCCCAACACCCGCTCACACATTCCCAACACCCGTTCACACATTCCCAATACCCGGTCACACATTCTCAACACCCGTTCACACATTCTCAGCACCCGTTCAAACATTCCCAACACCCGTTCACACATTCCCAACACCCGCTCACACATTCCCAACACCCGTTCACGCATTCTCAGCACCCGTTCACACATTCTCGACACCCGCTCACACATTCCCAACACCGGCTCACACATTCTCAGCACCCGTTCACACATTCTCGACACCCTCTCACACATTCCCAACACCCGCTCACACATTCTCAACACCCGCTCACACATTCCCAACACCGGCTCACACATTCCCAACACCCGTTCACACATTCCCAACACCCGTTCACACATTCCCAACATCAGTTCACACATTCCCAACACCCGTTCACACATTCTCAACACCCGTTCACGCATTATCAGCACCCGCTCACACATTCTCAACACCCGTTCACACATTCTCGACACCCTCTCACACATTCCCAACACCCGCTCACACATTCTCAACACCGGCTCACACATTCCCAACACCCGTTCACACATTCCCAACACCCGTTCACACATTCTCAACACCCGCTCACACATTCCCAACACCGGCTCACACATTCCCAACACCCGTTCACACATTCCCAACACCCGTTCACACATTCTCAACACCCGCTCACACATTCCCAACACCGGCTCACACATTCCCAACACCCGTTCACACAAATTCTCAACACCCGCTCACACATTCCCAACACCGGCTCACACATTCCCAACACCCGTTCACACATTCCCAACACCCGTTCACACATTCTCAACACCCGCTCACACATTCCCAACACCGGCTCACACATTCCCAACACCCGTTCACACATTCTCAACACCCGTTCACACATTCCCAACACCGGCTCACACATTCCCAACATCCGTTCACACATTCCCAACACCCGTTCACACATTCTCAGCACCCGTTCACACATTCCCAACACCCGTTCACACATTCCCAACACCCGTTCACACATTCCCAACACCCGTTCACACATTCTCAGCACCCGCTCACACATTCTCAACACCCGCTCACACATTCCCAACACCCGCTCACACATTCCCAACACCCGTTCCAGTTCATAAAGTACAACATTAATGTCTTCTTTTCCTTTTCCTTACCATCATCTTTTTTTTAAATCTCTCATATTCTGATAATAGAAAATCGATCCAAATTCACCTATCGTCGTGACCAATCGCTTGTCCGCACGATGAGGACTGCGTATCGACATGACATATCCTTCGATACAAAGATCGATCAAGAACAGCAGAGTTAAGTTGGCGGAGATAAATATTGTTTAGCCAGCATTTTCCTAGCTGACCTCTGTTTCTTTTGCTTACTGACTTTCCGCCCAAACATATCTTACTGATAACACCACAGAGGCTTTTGTGCTTCTGTTTATTAAAATTGATTTTTAAAAAATGCCATTTTTGGAGTGCTTCAGAACTGTTGGTTTTATTTAGCGGCATATCCGTTGTTCTATGGGTTACTTAATGTCGAAATATATATATATATATATATATATATATATATATATATATATATAAAGAAAAATTAAGACAGACACGTTATCTCATGGTGAATCGGAAGTGTCGGCCTATTTCAGGCGAACCATCATCAGCTTCAGTCTTTATTTAACAAAGGATTTTACACAAATTCTTTATTTAACAAATCCTTTATATATATATATATATGTATGTATGTATGTATGCATATATACACACACAACGGTCTTTATTATATTAAAGAGCATCATTAGTCTCTGTCCCACATGTGATTAAATTTTTTATTACTCTTTTTTCCTTACAATATCACTAAACCTAAATTAGGAACATTATATCAGCAATATTCATTTATTATTGGATTTGAGTAAGCAAATGTATCAGTTAGTTGACATTCTAGTCCCTAATTATATATCCATTCCTTAAAGGATGTATGTAGTTGATCCTGTGTTAAGTGTACAGAAACGCTTGTCTGTTTATATGTATGTGTATGAAGTGTATTAAATCAATGGACAATATTTTAATATATACAGGATAGAAATCCTATATTTTACAACAAATAGTGGAAACAAAATAAAAATAACTAGACAACGCACACAGAAATTAGGATCAGAATCACTGAAAACTAATTTTGGTATAAATTTCAATGCGTCTAAGACCAAGCTGCTTTCTGTCACTCATCACAGGTAACCTCTTCTGCCTTCCATAAGCATGGACCAAACAAGTCTTCCTGAGAGCAATACGCTGCGACTCCTCGGTCTTACCTTCTCTTCCACTTCTTTTCAAGTGGAACTATTACATTGAAAAAATAGCTAAATCCACTGCTAGGAAGGTTGGGTCACTGTGTCGAGCCAGGATGTTTTCCCGTCTGAATCCATTCTACATATATAAAAATCAACCATTCGTCCGTGCATGGAGTACTGCTGTCATATGTGGTCAGGCGCCCCTGCTGTTCATCTCAGTGTTCTTGACAGGCTACAAAGGAGAATCAGTAATTTGATAGGTACCGACTTGTCGGTTCGACTCCAGCCACTTCCCCACCGACGGGATGTGGTTTCCCTTTGTCTGTTCTATAAATACTTTCATGGCTTCTGCTCGGACGAACTTAAGTCACTGGTGCCCTTGCAACTGGTGTTTACTCGTGCAAACAGACTAGCAACTGGGTCTCACTCATTCACAGTTAGATCAACCAAATGTAGACGACAATTCAACTCCTGAAGCTTCTTTTCTCGCACTTCCCGCCTGTGGAACTGGCTTCCATATGCTTGCTTTCCTGGCGGCTACAAACTCCAGGAATTTAAATGCAATGTCAATACTCATCTCTTAACCACTTGACTCTAGTTCTTTCTACACCACCCTGTATATTTTTCCTTTCTCTTCGCATTTATAACTGTCATCACATCTGTATTCCCATATTTCTCTTGGTCCTTTCTAACTGGTTCGTCTTTCTCTTCACTCTCCTCCTATTTAATATTTTTATTCTTATGTAGCCCCCTGCACATCAGTGGCGTTACCGCCTTGCTCAGGGTGATACGATTTTTAAAAAATCTTAAAATATCAGATCTAAAATTAATTTTGGGATTCTGGTTGCTGATTGGACAAAAACAAATTGAACTTTCAATGATACGAAAGTCGAACCATTAACAGTTTTAGGCGCAAAAAATAAGTTTGCGTTCGGATACGATCACATGATTAAATTAGTTATTTATTCATATTTTCCGTGGCAGACCAGCAGTCAGTCATCAGACAGAGAACACACTCGACTCTAAAGGGACAACGACGACTAGAATAACAGCAAGACATTTCCGCTATCTCCTCAAAAATGACGCACGATAAGTTGTTTTTTCTCTCATCATTTATTTCTGTATCCTTTAAAAAAAAATCTTATCTCACCGTTTTTCACCTTAAATTGATTGACTCTTCTTTCTCACTAGCAAAAAAAGAAGGCGAGGAAAAACTCATTATCCGGACGTTACTTGTATTGCTCATACACATAGCAAAACATAGACTTATCTTAACTTCACAAATCACATTTCGCTTGACACAAAGGAACTCTTTGCATCTTTCAAACCTGATGATATTTTACTACCCTAATACATAAGACAGAAACCAAAAAAACATAAATACAAAAATTTATTTGTGTATATATGAAATATATGATATTTATTTTTATTTTTCTACAAAATATTACTTTTTGTGTTGTCTTTCTTGAAAGTTATGTTGTATTTTCAGTACAGGACACTCAGTATTAAACATTCATTTTAATTCAGGACGGTAAATTGCATGATAGTGGATGCATGTGTTTGTTGATCGGTAACGTGAGTTAACATGAGTATATATATATATCAGTTAACATGAGTATATATGCAAAGGAAAATCTGTAGACATGTTCGATTAAATCATTGAAACAGTTGCAACATGATGCGAGGGTGTATAAATACTGATGTCATTCTCTACTGCAGTTCAACGAGACATATTTTCTGTACATATAATACAATTAGCAGTATAGCCCGGCGTTGCTCGGGTGTAATGAAAGCTTTAAAACTAGTCCATAGTCCTGGAGCTCAGACTCTTTGGGCGTTGGCACGAAAGACTAAAAAGCAATAGTTGTTTCCAGTTAAAGCGAAACCGTAGACTGACACACAAACATATTGCCTCTTATATATATATTATCAATTTTCTGCACTATTGTAATAACTGCAATCTTGAAACTTCTGAATATTGTTTCTTACGTCTTTGTCTATGAGTGTACCAAATTTTATTAATATTGGACCACTCCTTCTATAACCAGATTTTTTGGATTATCGATTTTCGATATTTATCGAGGGTACCTCGACACAAAACCTAGCTAAGAACACTCGCAGACGCTTATAGTACAACTGTGTAAAGTTCCATTTATAAATAAGTTTAGAAATATTCCCAGCACAAATATTTAAAAATAATTATAAATTGTTTTAATACACGTGACACATATCTGACCAATGAGAATCAACCCCATATTACTACATACCAATAAACTCTTTTTGGAAAATTTTTCATTTATACCTCGATCTCTGAAGTCTGTTAAGTTCCATACTTGATACACGCTGAAGGCGATCATGTTTCGAAAGAGTCATGACTGATAGGGCAGAAGATTATCCTGCAGTAGGTTGCCATTACTTTCTGCGGTAGACTGGCTGCCAGCCAAAGCTATAGAACATAATCTGTCATGTTTTTTGACATATCTAAAGGGGGAAGAGATGTATTATATTATTAGTTAGTAATTAGTGGGAGATCAGTTTATTACTTCATAACAATATAAAACTGACCCCCAACTTTATGCCCAGTAGAAGCCTTAACCCTGTTTTCGGCTGTTATATTCAGCCAGTCAGTTAAGTGCTATACTTGATACACATTTTAGGCGATCAAATCTCGAAAGAGACATGACTGACTGGGCAAGAGATTCTCCCGCTGTTGGTGCCATTGCTTTCTGCGGTATACTGGTTGCCAGCCAAGGCTATAGAACACAATCTGTCCTATTATTTGACTATAGCTAGAGGGGGAATTATTAACTAGTAATTAGTGGGGGATCAGTGTATTGATAGATAACAATAGAAAGCCGATCCCCCACTTTATACCCAGTAGAAGTTTGAATTATGTTTCCAACTATTATAATCAGTCAGTCAGTTAAGTGTCATACACGCTTTGGGCGATCATGTCTCGAAAGAGACATGACTGACTGGGCAGAAGATTATCCCACAGAATTGTTGAAGACAGAAGCTATAGAATCCAATCTGTCCTGTTATTTAACTCATAAATGGAGTAAAGAGCCGGATTAATACCTTTTCTAAGGGTATTTGCGCGTAAGTGAATTCAAGGAATCCGACTGGAATTCGAACTCGGATCTTCGATTTGTCGTTCAGAGTCGATATCCATTACACCACAACGCACAACGCTTCCTATTTGCTCTTTTTTTATTATTCTGTCATCTTGTCGGATAATAATAATAATAATAATGATGATGATAACAACAACAACAACAATAATAATAATAATAATAATAATAATAATAAGGACTCTAAACGACATCAGGCGAATGGATGCTAAAACAAGAAAGCTTCTCTCTAAGCATAAGATGCATCATCCAAAGACTGATGTAGACCGTCTATACATACCCCGTAAAGAAGGTGGAAGGGGTCTTATTCAGCTGGAATTGTCATACAAGACAACAACTATTGGCTTACTAACATACATAGAAACAACAAAGGATTGGATGATACAATTAGTAAGGCAACATGAAGAAAGAAAGAAAAAATATTCAATAATAAAAGAAGGCAGTAAATACAAACAAGATTTACAGTTAGTAGATTCTGTAGAAAAGCAAAACAGTAGCCAAGAACCAACTATTGCGGCAAAAAATATGAAAATGAAAGCCAAAGATAAAGATGAACATCATCCAGCACCGGTTACAGAAATAGAAGATGTAACCATTCTATGGGATTACACCATCTACACAGACAGAAAAATTGAAGCAAACAGGCCAGACATTATTGTTAAAAACCAGAAAGAGAAAACTTGTCTATTAATTGATATAGCTTGTCCAGCGGATTGTAACATAGCAATCAAGGAATTTGAAAAACTGTCAAAATATAAAGACCTGGAAATTGAAATAGAAAAATGTGGAAATTGAAAACAATAGTTGTGCCAGTGATAGTAGGTGCACTTGGAATGATAAAAAATGGAACAAAAAACCCCAGCTTAGGAGATATACAAAAAATTGTCTTATTAAGTGCAGCCCACACACTAAGGAAAACTTTATCTATGTAATGCTGGGGATGATAGGGAAGATAGAAAAACATGAAATGGAGTCATAACAACACGCCACGACCTGCCTTAGGTCTCCCCGCAGACTTGGTTGGTAGTGAGACCAAAGCAGAAATCGAAGTATGATGAAAAATGACATCATCATCATCATCATCATCATCATCATTATAATAATAATAATAATAATAATAATAATAAAAAATAATAATAAATCAAAATATCACGCACACTTAAACTACTAAAAAATCAGTATTATTTGCAAATTCTTTTGTCGCTTGTTTCCGTACAGACGTCTCGGCATATCTCCAAAATCTCGGCAATTTCTTCCAAATCTCCCTTGTGTGTTTCTTTCAACAATAGTTCCGTACTCACCTATGTATTGTGACCGGTAAAAAGTTACTACAAAGATTTTTTTTCTCATATTTTCCTTGCCACCTTTCAAAGTATCGAAAATGGGTCTGAAAAGTTGACACACGGAAAAAAAGAAGAAAAAAAATAATATCTGTCACGACTGACGGTTTTTATCACAGTTCCTATTTGCAATGATTTTGGCAACTTTTTCGTGCAAAAAAAAAAAATAAATAAATAAAAATAAAAATAAAAATAAAATCAAAGGGAATTATAAACCAAAGAAAAAGAGATGTAAACAAATTGACTAAAAATTTAAAGTGACAAAAGTTTCCTTTGCTACTTAATTGGTAACTGGGTCTCACCCTTTTATCATCAAAACAGTCAAATGTAACCGTCACTTCTGCACTAATATTTTCTTTTCTCGCACTTTGCGCCTGTGGAACTCCCTTCCGTATACTTACTTCAAAAGTTTAAGGGCAACGTCAATTGCCATCTTCTATCTCTTTGAGTCCCATCTTTTTTTTAAAATAATCATATCGCCCCAAGCAAGGCTATTTAAATGCCACTGTTGTGCGGAGTTTACATAGGAGGAAAGTTATAAGAAAGAGAAACAGATTATGGGGGTGTCAGGAAGTGGGCAAGAGAAAGATGAGGAGTGTAGTGGATGGAGAAAAGTGCATGAGAGAGAGGATACCAGTTAGTGAGATAGGTTTAACTATTGACTTTACACTTAAATTTTTGGAGATTGTAGCTTTCGGAGAAGCAAGTGAAGGGAATTCCAGAGGCAGGAAGTGCGAGAAAAGAAGCTGCTCTTATATTTTCTTCGACATCCCCTCATCTTTTTTTTTTCTCTCATTGTAACCTCCTGCGCACCAGTGTAGGTACGGCATTGCTTGGATTAAACCGATTATATATAAAAACAAGAAACATTTACTACTATGATAGTTTCATGCCTTAACAAATTGTCTTCAGGTTTTTAATAGCTTTTTTAGTATTTGGGCGATAGCGAATCGACTTTAAACTCTGGAAGGCTTATTAAATTCAGTCACTGCGTATCCTGTGAAACGCTGTGTGTAAAACAGTAAGTAAAAAATAAAATAAATAAACTTATGAAATTTACCATAAAGATTGTTGAGAAGCTGTCGTGTTTATGAAATCCTACCATGTTTCTATACGCTGACGGTCAGAAGTCCCACAAAATGAATAATGTGTCGGTGCCATTTCACTAGCCTGCCAATTGACGAATTAGCAATTTGAGAGAACATATTTCTTGGTAAAAATGAATTTCTCTTTAAAATTCTTCAGTGAGAGTTTTCTATTTTTTTTTTTTAATCATATCACCCCGAGCAAGGCGGTAACGCCACTGATGTGCAGGGGGCTACATAGGAGTGAGAAGATTGGAAAAGAGAAAACCGGAAACCGCATCCTAAACAGGAAACAGGGGATGAGCCTCTTCAACTGTTCAACAGACGTGGGTGGGTTGTGAACCGGGCGATAGTTTAGCCCATCTACTCCAATAAAAAAATAGAAAGAAAAAAAAGTGAGAAGATTGGAAAAGAGAAAACCGGAAACCGCATCCTAAACAGGAAACAAGGGATGAGCCACTTCACCTGTTCATTAGACGTGGGTGGAGTGTGAACCGGGCGATAGTTTAGTCTATCTACTCCAATTCTATTTCTGAGGAATGTAGTTCTGAATATGCTAGGTTTCGGATATCCGTCTCGTTTGTTCCTGCATCACTGATAAATAGTCGGTAACATTTCCTTCATATGGACAGTGCTACAAAAATAAGGTGATCTCTTGATCTGAGTGCGACTCAACATGAGAACATCTGTATTAATTACCTTACTGTCACAAACGGTTCGAACCGTGTTCAACAACTCAAATTATTAGCAATATACGTAATAACATTATTTCGGGACTCTGGAAATTGTTTCTATAGGCTTACTGCCATATAAGGTTGACACACTTGTTCTCGTCGGATCACTGAAGTTAAGCAACGTCGAGCCTTGTCAGTACCTAAACAGGTGAGGGCTTGACAATACCAGGTTTTGTTGTGGCAGGAGGAGATCACCAATGTAGCAGTAGATTCTTAATGCTTATTAAATCGTCCTTGTATCAAACACAACCGAACTCCCTACACCTTAGAATTATTCGCTATCATCGGAAGGTTGGAGATTGGAATGTGTGGAAGAATAAAAGTATACCTTTTGCATGTTTAAATAGAAATTTATTAACAGAACAGAATAACATGAATTGCTAGAAGTTCAGGGCTTCAAGAGTTCGTAGTAGTAACTTGTGTGTATGTATGTATGTCTGAGCGTTATCTTTGGGTAGGAGTGTATTTGAAGTCATAACGGTTATCAAGTATAAGAAAAGGCTGACTGGGGAAAGATGAAGAGGAAGGAAGTAAGAGAGAAATATAGGGGTAATAATAACGATCACTGGACGTTTGCCAAGAAACGTGTTAATTACACTCGTCATCTTCTTCCTGCTGACAGGCCAGCTTGGCCTGTCTTTTATTTCGTTTGTGGGACTCGAATATTTCCATTGGATAACGAACAAACTTGTTTGAGAATTGAAAATAATTTGAATTTTGTTTTTAGATGTTTCCTAGTCTTTTAATGACCGAAAAACTTTTCGCATCAAGATGTGAAAATTAACGAGATTTTTATTTCATTTGCTTTTGCGTTTGTGCTAAGCAAGGTTTTGTAGATTCGAGTAAATTCGTTTATTTCTAACAAAATCAATGAGTCAGTGCTTAGCATTTGAATTTTAAATCTAGATCTTGTTTTGTACACTACACTATAAACCTGGGTGTTTCTCAGTGTTCGTAACCGGTTGCCGCTTAGTGTATTTGTTTTCATACTAGGTGTGAAATAAGTATTATTTGTCTATATTTCTGAGATGACGTATTTATATTATTTACATTGTTTGGACTGTTGTACTCATTTTTTAATGTCATATTACGACGTTTAGGCTGTTGTACGCTCCGACCTCCATCAGGTGACTAGAATTTTGAAACAAACCCGCAAGAACACATGATCCAGTGAATAAAATGGTTCATCGGATCTAACGACTTGATCTAAAGTGTTGTGAGTTCAATACCAGGTAACAGTAGTGGCGAACAAAACACTTAAATAATTTAATTAAATGAAGAAAATTAAAACACCCGGAAGTGACATGATTCATGGAACGAGATCAATCTACTCCAGTGATTGAAATAAAGGGCTCAGTTTATTGTGTAGGTGTTTGATTTATTCTTACGTTTGCCGGTAAGAAAAAGGTCAAGCCAATAAAAGAGATCATTACAACAACAAAAGAAGCAAACACAAACTTATATAATGCAATTAAACAAACACCTACTCACGCGTACATTAAAAAACAATAAACTATAAAACAAAAACAAACCAATCATCTGCACAAAAAAAAGAAGAGAAAATCAACCAATCACAAATAAGACCACTCCCACAAAATCCTACCATGCTTCATAAAAAACCGGACTCTCTAAGTTACTTTTTACTATTGCCGTCGACAGGCATTATACTCATAACTCTTTGGGTCAAGTTAGAAGGAGAAAAAAATAGCAAAATAGGCTTCGCACAAGGAATGGGAATGATATATTTCAGTGATTGTAATAAAGGGTCCGGTTCGAAATTCCTAGCACCTGAAGAAGACCGGAGTGTACAACGGCCGAAACGTCGTACTAATGGTAACAAAGATGAGGACAATAGTCCGAATAATGTAAAGAGTGTGAATACTACTTCATCTCAGAAATATAGATATATATGTATAATTAAATTTATTTTTTTAATTAAAATTAATATATTTTACATTGCGACACGTAAGTTTCTGTTTCAAGATGTTTACCTAGTCATAAGGCAGTGTTGGATGATTGTTGTGAAAAGGATTTTCATTTAAATATAAGAAACAATACATTTGTTATTTATGGATGTGGGAAGACATAAACATTTATGTGTGTGTTCAATTTAACTAATCAGAATAGAGATTCACTTTAAATTTGATAAAAAGTTTATATTTTTGGGGAAGACATGATTTAAATTTGAAAAAAAATATATTTTGGGAGAATAAATGATTTCTTGACATATATATATAGTCATCTGCAGACAGATCTATTTCGCTGTATCACAGCTCATCAGTACGGTTAGACAACCGATTGCCTTTTACCCAGGATTGAAACCCGACCGAAGTGTACTAATTCTTTGCTGAATGAACGATGCGTAGATGCTAGAGTAGCTATTATTTTTTCAAAATCTACCATTCTTCCATAGTGCTCAATCAGGATGTGAGAGCGTAATATATATATATATATATATATATATATATATATATATATGAAAAACTACTAAAAAGTTGTAAGTTAAAAGTGTATTTTTTTTTGACAGTATTTATTTATTTATATTAATTTTTCTTTTATTTTATTTAACTTTTTTTCGGTTCCCTTTTGTTTATTGAATTTTTATTTTATTTTTGTTTTTTGTGAGTAACTCAAGTAGTTTGTGTAAATTATTTTGCCATTCAAGGTTCGTTTAGTAAGTTGAAATTTCAGTTACTCTTTTTTTTTCTTTTTTTTGAATTGGAGTAGATAGTTCCTACTATCGCCCGGTCTCACACTCCACCCACTTTTTTGGAACAAGAGCAGAGGTGATTGCCTTGTTTCTTGTTTAGGAAGTAGTTTGTGTAAATTATTTTGCCATTCAAGGTTCGTTTAGTAAGTTGAAATTTCAGTTACTCTTTTTTTTTCTTTTTTTGAATTGGAGTAGATAGTTCCTACTATCGCCCGGTCTCACACTCCACCCACTTTTTTGGAACAAGAGCAGAGGTGATTGCCTTGTTTCTTGTTTAGGAAGGGGTTCCCGGTTCATCCCTCTTCTTCGGTCTTAGTGTTAGTTCAGCTGGAAGCTCTTTGCAGTTACTGAGTATGGTGGCAACGTCTTTTCATTCTGAGGGTACCGGGTTGGCAAACAAGTGACCGACTGATTCTACTCTTGACCTCTCCTTAACTAAATCACGATGAAAAAAAAGCAAACATAATAGCAATACTAAACCAGTTAGTCTGAAAACGCCCAAACCCGTCTGCGTCTCTTTCACTAACATACGTGGTATCCGTACTAACTTTCTTCACACTAACTCACCTGATATCTTAGCTCTATGCGAAACTAACCTTGACCCTTCTATCCCCTCTTCACAGTTTTACGTTCTGACTACCCCGCCTCTTCAGGAAGGACTCCAATGTTTATATGCATCGGCTTGGTGTGTATGTCAGCGAACACCTCCACCTAGCTAGAGTGACATCTCTTGAATCCCTGGATCATTCTTTCTTGTGCTTCCGTCTCTCACTTCTAAGCTCAATAAGCTACCTCTTCTTTCTCTACCGCTCCCCTTCCTCCTCTGACTGTTCGTTACTTGACAGCATCTCTGACAATATCGACAAAGCCATTTCTTCCCATCCCTCTGCCCATATATTTGGGTTTGGTGACTTTAACGCCCACCACGAATTTTCAATCACCCAACCCCTTACGCAAGTGGTGGACTTCTCCACGCGTTTCTCCGACAACCGTAAGGGAAGGGACTCACGACTAGACCTCTGCTTCACTTCCATCCTAGACTCTTGCACTATCAGACAGCTCTGCCCTCTCGGAAACTCTGACCACACCGTAGTTTCCGTCAACATTTCATTCCACTCCCACCCGACCCAAGAAACCCAGACCAGTAGAATATCCTACTGCTACCAAAGAGCAGACTGGGATTCGTTCCGAGACTTCCTCTGTGACGTCTCATGGAAAAACCCCCACTAATCAATAAATGTGAGGTACTCATGTTATATATCGCCGTACGACGACAAACAACGAGAACACGCATATATAAAAATATAAGGTTATATTTTTATTCCTGACGACGAACCCGTGTGGAACAGAGAATGGAAGAGTGAGAGCGCACATAGAATGGGTCGACGGGAGTGTAGTCTTGCCTGTGGTGTCTCTCTGCTTCCACTGGCCGTTCTCTGCTGGCGAATCCGTGTGTCGAGGTCTTTTTATAGTCTTCTAGAACCGGGACTTTTCCTTCCGGTTTTGCCTCGCCCACGCAACGCCCACGTAATTCCAAGAGACACCTGTTCTGTTTGCCTCCGTAGTCATTTCCGCCGCTGTCGGAAATAAGGTCAAACGAGCCCGACTCATAACCCTGCGACATCCGCTCCAGGCCCCGACAGGATGTATTTCTCAAACACCTGTCTTGTCGTTCGCCGACCCCTTCACCGACGGGAAACACCATCGATTGCATCAACCTTCTTCGGGTGGGGCCAGATTGCTATATTACACTCACCTCCTCAGCGGACAAGGCTGAATGCTTTGCCCGCAGATTCTCGAATAATTCGAGACTGGACTCGTCTGGAGTTTCTACACCCGACTTCCCACCTAAAACTGAGGCTCAACTGAATGACGTCCACGTTACACCCTCGCTGGTCTCTAACATAATCTCAAAACTTGACCCTCACAAAGTGAGCGGAGGGGACGGAATCCCGATCATAGTCTTAAAGAAATGTACTCCTGAATTCTCCTCTGTCCTTTCTAAGCTCTACAACTGTCGGAAATCTTCCTCTGTAGTTCCTATATTTAAAAACACTGGAGAACACTCCGACCCCGCAAATTGCCGCCCTATTAGCCTTCTTCCGATCTTTGGCAAAGTGTTCGAAGCCATTATCAACGCTGAGGTGGTTCAGCATCTCACAGCACACAGCTTCCTATCGGACGAGTAGTATGATTTCCTTCACCAGGTCTACTGCTGATATGCTAACGACCATCACCGAGTATATATACCAGGCTCTCGACAAGAATGGCGAAGCCCGAAACGTTGCCTTGGATATCTCTAAAGCGTTTAAGAGTTTGGCATGCTGGCCTTCTATGCAAACTGCGGAGCTATGGTAAAACTGGTCATTTGTTTGAACCGATCCAGTTTTTTCTCTCTAATCGCGCATTGAAGGTGGTATTAAACAGACATTCCTCCCAGAACTACCATACGAACGCGGGTGTCCCTCAAGGCTCTATCCTAGGTCCTACTCTCTTTCTGATCTACATTAATGATCTCCCTGATACCATAAGATCCCAAGTAGGCATGTACGCCGATGACACCAGTTTACTCTCGTCCGTCGCGAGAGGCATCCGTCACGTGATGCAGATTCAGACTCTATTGCTTTCTACATCACGTGACGGATGCATGCTCCTCGCAACGAACGCTTCGAGTTTAATTTTAAAACCATTTATTTCTGATGAAAGGCCGAGGCCGGTCTGAAATAACAAATATATATATATATATATATATATATATATATATATAATATTAGAAATAAATACTATAAAAATAACATTTTTAACTTACAACTTTTAGTAGTTATTCCTCTACATATTAAGACAGTGGATTATTATCATTATGCTATATATATATATATATATTAGTCATTCACATACAAATCTGTTTCGCTGTATCACAACTCATCAGTGTGGCTTGACACATCCACTTGCTTCTGGCCGGGATCGAAACTCGACCGATTTGGTGTCAGTCGGAGTCGCTACTCCCTAAGCCATAGGCGCGTGGAATCAGAGTAGGGAAATTTTAACGTGGTGTATAGAAGCAGTGTGTACACACGCCAGTCACCGAAAGAACTCAATTCATTTCTGAAGAGTCACGCATTATAGCCGAAGTGGAAACTGTTTTTAAAATTTTCTTCTCCAGAGAGCTCAATCGTAATGAGACCATAATATATTAGTCATCCACAAATTTACACACACACACACACACACACACACACACACACACACACACACACACACACACACACATATATATATATATTTTTTTTTATTTCAAATTAATATAGTTTACAATGCGACACGAAAATTTCTATGTTTCGAGATTTTTACCTCGTCATAATGCAATGTTAAGAGACAGAAAAAAATTAAGTGTGTGCAATTTTATTAATTAGAATAGAGATCCACTTTAAATTTGAAAAAAAGTTCATATTTTTGGAAAATGCATGAAATTTTTTTTCAATCATATCGGCAAAAGTGTCAGCTAATTTCGAAACCCCTGTCTAGATTCCATTCCCGTTGATGTATCCGTTATTGAGTCAATTTTTTCTTTAGTTTTCCTTTAGTTTTCTCGTTAAGACTGAAACTATGTAACGACGAATGTATCTATCTGCAATTCACTTCCGGCCAAATGTTTGCCATTTCTATTTCTTTTACGTTTCTTTTGTCGTCTCCATTAGACTCTCCAGCCTCTGTAAATTATCTCACCCCTTTCTTTTTGTTAAGCCCAGACGTCACGTGACCCTTATGTGTATCTATCTATATTTTACCTCTTACCTAAATTTGGGTTTATTTGTCTTTTAGCCTTTATCATGAGCTCTCTTCTCTGTACACTTTCTCACCTCTTCTTTTTGTTAAGACAAGACGTCGCGTGACCCTTATGTGTATCTATCTATATTTTACCTCTTATTTAAATTTGGGTTTATTTTTCTCTTAGCCTTTATCATAGGCTCTGTTCTCGGTAAATTTTTGATTTGTTCCCCGAAGGCATTTACCCCTTCAAATCTTTCCAAAACATCCTTGTTTCCGTGCAAATGTATATACCGAACTCAAATCGATAATTGTTTATTGACGAAACCTACCTTTATTCATGTTACGACTAGAAAAATATCGAATTTCTTGTCGCTGTTTATCTCACCCCGTAACCACGCTTCAGAAATGTTATTCACTGCAGAATGACTTTACGCGTAGTGTGCCGATGTCTCAGCCTATTTACTTCCTTTGTGCAATTACTACGCGGAAAATGAGTTCCGAAACAAAACAAATCGCGTAGTAATTTCAAAAAGAAAGTAAACAGGCCGAAATAAGTATCCTACGCCTCAAGTCATTCAGCGGTGAATCAGTAAGGGGTGAGATATAGTCCGATTTCTTCTGGTTGATAACATGAAAAAAATGTAGGTTTCTTCAATAAACAATTGTCGATTTGAGTTCAGCATATACATTTGCAAGAAATTAAGGATATTTTCGAAAGATTTGACGGGGTAAAGGCCTTCGAGGAACAAGTCAAAAACTTACCCTCTTCTCTTAGCTCTTTCTTTCTCTCCTGTTTTTCTTCTTTGCTTTTTATTTCCCCTGTGTCCATTTTTTCATTTTCTTTCTGTTCCTTTTTTTCTGTTTCCCGCTTTTTATTTCCTCTGTATCTCTTTTTTTTCTTTTTCTTTTCCTCTTTTTTTTTTAATTCTATTTTTTGTTTTCCAATCTTTTCTATTCTCCTTTACCACGTATGAAATTTTTTCCAAAAATAAAGAGGAGGTGAGATTTTTTAATCCCCTTTTTCAAAAGTAACGTTCATTACCATCATTATTAACTACCTGATGAGACATTGTTCTTTAAATGTCGAAACAAAATGAACACTTTTGCAGTAAATTTGTAAATGTTCTAAACTATAATTTATAATAAATATTCATAGCTCTATTTCTATATTGAGCACTCTTTTAAATTAATATTTTGAAAGTTGTTAATATTTTCTTTGTTCTTTATTCACTTGGATATATATATATATATATATATATATATATATATATATATACAGTACTGTGCAAAAGTATTAGGACACGAACTATTTTAACTTTTATGAGACGTAATGACAGAAAATACACAATTTAATTAAAGCAATTTTATTTGATTTACTCAACAAATACTTTAACAAGAAAATAATAGTTGTTACAAAATAAATTTATATTTAGTATAAGAGCCTTTTGCTTTGAACACAGCCTTCATTCTGTCAGGCACTGACATCACAAGCTTCTTCAATGTATCTAATGATATCTCCTGCCAAGCAGCTTGTATCTGTTCCCAAAGTGTGCCTTGCGCAGTAAGATTAGATTTATCAATTTTTATCCAAAATATCGCATAGATGTTCAAGAGGATTGAGATCAGGGCTTTGTGAGACCAGTTCAAATTCTGAGGCCTTCTATCCTCATCCTTTTTAGTTAAATATATATATATATATATATACAGTACTGTGGAAAAGTTAATATATATATATTAACTTTTCCACAGTACTGTATATATATATATATTTATATATATATGTATACAGTACTGTGGAAAAGTTAATATATATATATATATATATATATATATATATATACATGAATGCGTGTAAAGTTATATATATACATATACATGGGTGGCTATATATATATATATATATATATATATATTTATACACACACATACATGAACGTATGTATAAATATATATATATATATATATATCACCGTGTGAATATATATGTATATACTCACACATACACGCGTATATATATATATATATATATATATATATATACGCATACACGTGTGGATGCATATACAAGTGAATAGATATATATGCACATACATACACGTGTATATATATATGTGTGTCTGTGTGTTTGAGTGTGAGTACCAGAAAGTGTGTGCGAGTTGTGATTGTGGATAGTTGCGCACTTTACCTGAGGCTCCAGATCAAAGCTGTTACGCTTCCTTGATCTGCAAATCTTTTCTCCGATCTGGGCTGCGCATGCTTCTAATGGCGTCCGGGTGTGCACGTTCCTGTAACAAAAGAACAAGACGACGCCATCGCGTTTATCTTCCTCATGATCGGAAGTCGAGACGTCACTCGCTAAACCTGATTACACTAAAACGATCTCGTTGATGCGACGAATAACAATTTCATATGCACTTTAAGTGCATTCAACTAACAAATAACATAAGATTCATAGAAATCTTTCGACTCGACAGCGCCGAGATTGAATAGTGAACAAAGACAAAACCCTTAAAAATCTCTCATAAAATATTTATCTGTAAAAATGTTCGTTTAAATAATGATTTCATTTGAATTTTCAATCGCAAACTTTTCATTTCGTCTTTTTCAAGGAATACCTTTAATTAATGAATTCACAAAAGAAAACTCAGTTTTACCCCGAGAAAAGGAAAAGTATGGCTAAATAAAGAAGACAAGAGGAAAACTATATTTTTACAACGACGTGTTTTGTCACGTGATGAATATGATTTCATGTATTTGCCTGGAAAATTCAATCACAGGTCGGATATATATATATATATATATATATATATATATATACATTTATATATATAATATATATATATACATTTATATATATAATATATATATATATATACATTTATATATAATATATATATATATATATTTATATATATAATATATATATACATTTATATATATAATACATATATATATACATTTATACATATATATATATATATATATATACATTTATATACATAATATATAATATATATATATACATTTATATATATTTACATTTATATATATTTACATTTATATATATTCATATTTATATATATTTAAATTTTATTTTATATATATATTTATTTAAATAAATATATATATATATTTATATATATATTTATATATATATTTATATATTTATATATATAAATATTTATATAAATATAATAATATAATATATATATATATATATAAATATGTATATATATATTTATATGTATAAGAAAAACTAATAAAAAGTTGTAAGTTTAAAAACGTATTTTTTGACAGTATTTATTTATTTCTATTATAATAGAAATAAATAAATACTGTCAAAAAATACATCTGTAAACTTACAACTTTTTAGTAGTTTTTCGTATACATATTATTAAGACAGTATACGTGGATCATCACATTTTATATATATATATATATATATATATATATATATATATATATATATATAATCACCCACATCCATTATTAACCACCCAACTCTAATCACCCACCATCCATTATTAAGCACATCCCCTCATCAGTTGAACGTAGCATTAACACACACTCATCCAACAAAGAGATATTTAATAAGCACAAGGTAATGTATAATAGTATCCTCAATGAAAGCGGGTATAAGTCATCAAAAATCAGTTTTGAGGAGAAACTCAAAAGTCCAAAAAGCAGAAATAGAAACAGGAATATAATATGGTAAAACTCTCCATTCAACTAATCAGTTAATTTCAAGCTGGGACATAAGTTTCTTAAATTTCTTAAATTAGTAGAGAAGCACTTTCCCTAAAAATAACCCTCTGAGCAAAATCGTTAATAAAAATACCATAAAATTAAGCTATAGCTGTTCCAATAATGTAGAAAAAATAATTAAAATGCGTAACATAAAAATATTGAAAACACACCGCAAAAATAAATCCAACACTAATACAAGTCCGTCCCATGACAGCAACCTCTGTAACTGTAGAAACCCCAACCAATGCCCCATGGCCAATAAATGTCTGACGAAATCTCTGATATATATGTGTTCGATTTCATCCTTAGAAAATCCTATGGATGAAAAAATATATATTGGGAATACCATGAACGTATTTAAAAAGCGCTTTTACAATCACCTCCCTCCTTCAATAACAAAGAAAAACAAAACATGACATCTCTCTCCAAACACTTTTGGAAATTAAAAAACGAAAATAAATCACCTAAGGTCAAATGGAAAATTCTCAAAAAAGCAAGAAGAGCCAAATCTATAAAAGAACCATGCTTTCTTTGCCTTGAAGAAAAAATAGAGATCCTTAAATACATAAATAGTAACAAGCTCTTAAATCAGAGACACGAAACCACAGTAAACTGCAAGCACATTCGGGACATAACCCTACAACCATGCTAAGAAATACAAAGAGTCCGAGTGATATCCTCATTATAAAAGATAAAAAATGCTATAGAAAAAAATCGATCCAATAAATCCTTAAAGGAAGGTCTATCACTAAGGCCTACACCAATAACCTTACTTAACACAATAACCTTACTTAAATACAAAAATATTCCGTACTAGAAAAATCAAAATTAAATAAATGGCTCCCAAACTTGAAAAAGAATCAAAATTCATACATTCAAAATCAAGATTAAATATACTACTTCAGAATAATTATATCATACACAAAAATAAACTGTAAGCACACGTAAGATCTAACCCTACAATCACCCCCCCAAAAATACTTGGAATTTGAATAAATATTTTTATTATTATAAAAGATAAAAAATGCTCCAGAAAAATCGATGTAATAAATCCTTAAAATAAGATCTAATGTCCGCAAAAATATCTAAATAAATAAAATATATAAAAAATTAAAAGAAATAAATAAGATTCCAAACGAAGATTTATAGAAAAAAGAAGATAAAAAGGAGAAAAGGGAAAAAGGAGGAAAAAAGAAGAAAAAAGAAAAAGAAATTAAAAGAAAAAAACCGACCCTCTAAACTTAAAATTAAGATTAAACATACAACTTTATACAAAAAACTGATAAAACGCTAATTCGCATTTACTTCCCAAAGAATACAAATTTAGATTTCTTGAAATAACTTCGCCTAAAGACAATTATACTCCAAACTTGAAAAAAGTGGGGGGGGAGAAGAAGAAGAGAAAGAAAAAGAAGGAAGAAAGAGGAGAAGAGGGGTATATATATATATATATATATATATATATATATATATATATATATATTACCGAAAAAATCTAAATTGGAAAGAAAAAAACCCAACCCTATCACGTCTATGAAAACCTAGACACAGGATCAAAGTAAATACATGAATTAGGTCCACTAACAGCAGACAAAAACCAATTAAATGATAGCCAACCATAAAAATGACCACTCAACAGCGCATTCTTAGAAATCCTAACCAAAAGATATACCCAACCGATAAAAACATAAAACATACATTCCAACAGAGAATGGTTCCAAACCTTTATTTACCCCGAGAAAGTGCTTAAATCCAAACACTGAAACAAACATATGATTGTAGGGAAGAGGACATATATAGAAGAAATTATGTACATGTTCTAAAACATAATTTATAATAAATATTCACTTCTCTATATAATCATATATCGAGCACTGTTTTAAATTAATGTTTTGCACGAAAAATCTTTTCTTTTTTCTCTCCTCATTCTATACTCACTCGGAGATATATATATATATATATATATATATATATATATATATATATATATATATATATATATATATATATTTATATATATATATTTATATATTTATATAAATATATTTATATATATATTTATATATTTATATATGTATATATATTTATTTATATGTATATATATTTATATGTATGTATATATATTTATATATATATTTATATGTATATATATATTTATATGTATATCTATATATTTGTATATATATTCATATGTATATATATATATATTTGTATATATATTTATATGTATATATATTAATTTATATGTATATATATTTATATGTATATATATTAATTTATATGTATATATATTTATATGTATATATATTTATATGTATATATATTTATATGTATATATATATATATTTATATATATATATATTTATATATATATGTATATATTTATATCTATATATATATTTATATATATTCAGAAATTATAATACGGATATGTATTAAAATCACTATAAGAGTAGTTAATTAAAAAAATCCTTTAATTAGGGAGGCATTGTTGTATAGACTGTGTGGACCAATCAGAATAAAGTAACTTCTAATTTGGAGAACATGTGAGCATACTGAAAAATTTATTTTGGGGGCATTAATATTAATATTTGATTAAATTGAGATCAGCATTATTAATCGAATATTAGATTCACTTTATTTTTAATGCGAATTTTTAAAAATTCTAAGTTTACCACATTATTAGATTTAGAAAGTCATTCATATATTTAAAGAAGAAAAGAATGAACGCACACTTAAATAAACCTACAAACAACCACACATGGTCAAATAGATGAGTAGGCACACATACACTGGCAAACAGACACATATCCAGATTAATATAGGCACGCATATATACATACGAAAATACATACATATATATATATAAAGAAAGTGGAAGAACACGTAGATTAAAACCCACTGTTCAAACACTTACTTTTATAAAGAGTGCTAGATACAAAGTAGCGCTTAATATTAATGACAATACTTAATTGTTGTCCTTAATACAGAATAACTAATTATACAAAATTATTTAATCTTAATTCTGACCTAAATATTTCAGCTACTTTACTCATGAAATAGTAATTAAAATAATCGATTTTTAATAGAAAAACCTAAAATCTAACCTCCTGTTAAAAATTAATGTCTACCCATTTAGAAACTCTAAGGTCCCACTATGTATCTTATTCAGACAAAATTAAAAAGTGACATGTCTAGATCGAAGCCATTCTGCTCCCTTTCATAACCCAAATATTAAATCTCCATGGTTACCTAATTCTCATTTTTGATTGAACTATATTGATACACCTGCAGCATTTTCTCCAACTACCATAGTCGGTATATTTTGATTTAAGAATAAATGCCATGTCGTGTTTCTAAGAATGAATATTAGTGTAATAGACGTCGATTTTGATCTAGTTTTTTTTAAATTATTTTAAATTCTGTTTTATCTTGCTCTCTTTCTTTTTTTCTCTATTTCTTTTTTATATTTAATTATAATTTTCATTTTTTAAGTGAATTTGTTAAAATTCATATGAATTTTTAAAATAAGTGATTTATTTTTCAAATTATATTAAAATTATGATGTATAATTTATTTTTGTACCGTAAATATATTCCATTATATTTGAAACTAAATTTCAGAGTTAAGTTTTCAACTTAATGTTTTTCTAAGAAAGCAGACGGTTGTTAGAGACGCGATTTCGATACATGGAGTTAACATTTATTTTCTTTTCAATTTATCTCTTTGTCCTTTCTTTTTCTTTTTCATTTTTTTCCTTCTATCTTTTTCTTCATTTTTTTCTGTTTCCTCTCTGTTTTTCTCTTCTTTCCATTCATCAATCGTCTACTTTTTCTTGTTCCTTGCTTTTTTCTATTATTTGAGGTTCTTTTTAAATGAGCGACAATTTTTCGTTACAAATGTCTATTCTAAATATGTATGGACATGTGAGGGTCTATGAAAAAAAAAATTATGGAAATTTTGAGGACCAACTGTTGTACCATTTGGGTCTGAAGAGCCGCAATATGCGGTAAAATATGTATTACCCATTGTAATAATCTAAACTTATATATATATATATATATATATATATATATAGGACGTTTTGGGTTATAAATAAATTAGTCAAGTAGTCAGTTGTGTTAAAAAGGGCTCAATATATTTAGATTGTAGAGATTTTAAATATTTTCTATTTGGAAGTGAATTATTTCCACTACCTAGGTTTCAACATTTCGGAATCTTCAGGCGAATTATAATAACTGGTTTTTGAACGTTTTTCAAACGTATAAACAGGGATTTTTCTGAACACGTGACTGAAATTTTTAAACAACCGAAAATTTTCAAAATTAGAGACAAGTTAGTTAAGGATCTGAAACCATTTTCATCAAGGTATGTATAAACCAATTATGAATTAATAGGTGTGATTACCTGGACAATACATTTGATCTTTCATTCAATATTTTTTTTTGTAGAAGCAACAAAACTTTCCTTCTTGGCACAATCTCTTTCTCTCTCTCTTTCTCTCTCTCTCTCTCTTTACATATATAAAATGCCATATATATATATATATAAACATATACTGTTAAATATAAGAGACAATGAATGTCTATTATGTTTAATCATGAGCCGTTCTAAACGTCGTATTTTTTGCTTTAATTTCAGTTGAAAATAAAGACAAAAATTCTCCAACATTTGGATAATTATTTATTGGTTTTCTTCTAAGCTTTCGGCTCATATGAGCCATCTTCAGCGAGGTTGTTTAAACTTAAATATAAAATATGGTGATCCTTACTCATACACACAGTAAGAAGAACCTGCAGATATTGGAGGCCATGTACATCAAATCAAAACAACCAACACTCAATAAAATCAACCTTAAAACAGGAAATAACATATTACATTGCATTTGACTACATGGTTTTGTTGTCATTTCGCGCTATCCCACGATGTGACGTCATAAAACCGCACCGCAAACTTAAGAACTGCGTTTATTATTTTTGGTAACCGTTGCCAAGCGAAGTTTTATGTCAACACAAAATAAAATCGTCGGTGATGGTGGATTTTATAATATTTCAGTTTAAGCAAGCTCTCTGAAGATGGCTCATGTGAGCTGAAAGCTTAGAAGAAAACCAATAAATAATTATTCAAATGTTGGAGAATTTTTGTCTTTATTTTCAACTGAAATTAAAGCAAAAATACGACGTTTAGAACGGCTCATGATTAAACATAATAGACATTCATTGTCTCTTATATTTAACAGTATATGTTTAAAAAATTACTTGCTGCCTCAATATACTAAATTTATATATATATATATATATATATATATATATATATATATATATATATATTGTAATAGTTGTTACAATGGTTTATAAATTCATAGTATCACTACACAAAATTTTCACGTTTCAAAGCTAGCCATGTGTCTAGGCTGCTTCTCTTCAGGTGATTTTGTTGATATGAAAATTATCTAGTTGAAAAACCGTTTATTTGTGTTGGATATTTTTTCTAGGTGATAGTGGCGTTGAGCTGTAATTTGAATTCTGTTGACCTTTTTAACGTCTTAGGGTCAAGTGTTTGAGGGGTGGCCAATTTCAGGATAGGTTTTCCTATTTATCTTGTCTGCGTGTAGCCTGGTGGTGCCGTGGGTGTTGTTATTTGGTTTAGGGGTTGGTAGGTCTTGTTTTGTTTTTGGGCTGGTTGCTTCTTCTTTAATTTTGGTTATTTTGTATTGGGGTATGTGTTTATTTGTTTTTTAGTTTTTTACAGTGTCGATATCTTTTATTTTCTACTATTTTACTTTAGCTGGACTTTTGGCTGGTATGGTATGGGGTTTGTTGTCTTTTGTTTCTACGGTTTTTTTTGTTCTGTTTATTAATAGGGTTGGTTATGTGTATTTTTTTTAGTTAGCTTCGAAACGCGAAAATTTTTGTGTAGTGATACTATCAATTTATAAACAATTGTAACAACTATTACAATATAATGTTCTACATTTGTATCGAGCTCTCTTTAGAAAAGTAAATGCATGAACAACAGGTTAAAAACCTACAAGTTCTACAACTTAATTACAATATATATATATATATATATATATATATATATATATCATTCGGCAGGATTTGAACCTGCGACCCCTATCTATATCCTAATGGCACATATTTTCGTAATAAAAATATGTCACAGTAGCGATATACCAGTGCATCGCCCGGTTCACACTCCACCCACGTCTACTGAACAGGTGTAGAGGCTCATCCCTTGTTCCCTGTTTAGGATGTGGTTTCCGGCTTTCTCTTTTCCAATCTTTTCACTCTTACGTAGCTCCCTGCACACCAGTGGCCTTACCGCCTTGCTCGGGGTGATATAATTAAAAAAAAAAATAGTGTGATTGGAACTGTACTAACAAGTCAGTATGTATAACATCAATGGCGAGATGCTGCGGATATCATGGACCGAGCATGTGAGCAATGATGAAGTTTTGGAAAGTATGAAAACGAAAAGGAAATTAATACTGAATATCAGGAAGAGACAACTAAAGTTCCTGGGACATGCAATGAGGAAGGAGGGCTTGGAGAACCTGATACTAACAGGCCGGATAGAGGGAAAAAGCGACAGAGGAAAGCAGCGGATAACATATTTGAAGGACCTGATCAGATGGATGATGGAACGAGGGTTGCATGGTGCAACAGGAGAAAGCGTGCTAAGAGCTACCAATGACAGGGAGATGTGGAGAGCCATGATCACCTACGTTCTGAAAGGACATGGCACATAAAAGAAGAAAGAAGAAAGTCTACTATTATCGCTCTCTCTCTCTCTCTTTCTCTCTTTCTCTTTCTCTCGCCTCTGGTATTGATCGGTATTTCCTTCCGACTCTTATAAGCGAACTTGTCTCCTCCCCGTTCACGATAACAACATAAGTGAGCAGCCGATGTTGTGAGCGAAGAATTCGAATCTCATTATTTTTGTAAGGGTGCGTAACACAAATTTATGAAAATCAATTCATGCACAAGGAATATTAATATTGTATGAAGCTATATAAAACTGCTGTTTGATTTTCGACGCTGTCATCTTCGAATTAGTTTCTGTTTTAGCAGAATTCTGTTGGTAAGAGCTAAATGAATATTTGACGCTATGAGTGCAGAAGTGAATATTATCTTTTTTTTTTTTAATCATATCACCCCAAGCAAGGCGGTAACGCCACTGATGTGCAGGGGGCTACATAGGAGTAAAAAGATGAGGTAGAAGAGAGTGAACAGAAAGACGAACCAGTTAAAAAGGAGCAAGAGAAGAATAGGAATACAGGTGTGACGACAGTTGTAAAGGTGGAGACAAAGGAAAGGATATACAGGGCGGTGAAAGAACTAGAGTCAAGTGGTTAAGAGATGAGTATTGAAATTGCATTCAAATTCCTAGACGTTGTAGCCGTCAGGAAAGCAAGAATATGAAAGCCAGTTCCATAGGCGGGAAGTGCGAGAAAAGAAACTGTAGGAGTAGAATTGTCATCTGCATTTGGTTGATCTAACTGTGAATGGGTGGGACCCAGTTGCCAGTCTCGTTGCACGAGTAAACACCTGTTGCAGAGGCACCAGTGACTTAAGTTCGTTGGAGCAGAAGCCATGAAAATATTTATAGAACAGACAAAAGGATTTTTCTCAGCAAGTTGCCATTTCTTTTTTAGGTAGACTAATAGACAGATATGCGTTGTGGTGCAGTGGATAGCGGCTTGGAACGAGATAGCGGGGAGCCGAGTTCGAATTCCACTTGAATTCCTTGCATTCACTTACGCGCAAATACCCTTAGGAAAGGTATTAATCCGTCTCTTTCCTCCAGTTATGGGTTAAATAACAGGAAAGATTATAGCGGTAGAATGGTTGCCAACCAAGGCTGCATAACCTAATCTTTCCTGCTATTGAACACATAGCCGGAGAGGAAAGAAATAGATTTACACATTTCCCAACAGTATTTGTGCGAAAGTGAATGCAACAAATTCAACTGGAATTCGAACTCGGCTCTCTGAGTTCTCATTCCGAGCTGATATGCATTGCACCACCCACACACATCCAGAAAAAGTTTTCTTTTCTTTTATTCCACAATGATACGAGGGTCATTCACTAAATACGGTGAACTTTTCGGTATAAGGACTTCTACGAGGGTCATTCAATAAATAAGGTGAATTTTTCGGTATAAAGACTTCTACGAGGGTCATTCAATAAATAAGGTGAATCTTTCGGTATAAAGACTTCTACGAGGGTCATTCAATAAATAAGGTGAATTTTTCGGTATAAGGACTCCTACGAGGGTCATTCAATAAATAAGGTGAATTTTTCGGTATAAAGACTTCTACGAGGGTCATTCAATAAATAAGGTGAATCTTTCGGTATAAAGACTTCTACGAGGGTCATTCAATAAATAAGGTGAATTTTTCGGTATAAGGACTTCTACGATGGTCATTCAATAAATAAGGTGAATTTTTCGGTATAAGGACTTCTACGAGGGTCATTCAATAAATAAGGTGAATTTTTCGGTATAAGGACTTCTACGAGGGTTATTCAATAAATAAGGTGAATTTTTCGGTATAAGGACTTCTACGATAGTCATTCAATAAATAAGATGAATTACTGTTAAATTCTGTTGGCTTGCTTTAGATTTTTTTTGTGCTGTTTGTCTCTTTTTCTTGCTATTGCAAACTTTGTCAATTCTATTAGTTGGCAGAACTGCCATTTATTTCTATTTATCCATTGCCACTTGTAATATTAGTCATTTCCATACAAGGAGACGTCTGACATTAGTTGACCGAGCAGACATTACTGCTTTCGTTTGAAATTTATAAAAAAAAAAACAATCGTTTTCCTAAAACAACTCTTCAGGAGCAGAACTTTTTCAAACCTAGCAGCTGTTATTGCTATCTCCAGCATTACGGGAGGTTTCCTTCTTAGCCTTTTGTTTGTAGTTGTGTTGAATGTCATCATCTTAATTATGTCATTATTTTCTTTTCGCGTTATACTTGCAATCTATAAAAGTTGTTGCTTGTCCCCAAATGGTAGGGTTTCTTTTATTTGGTACAGTTTTTTGTTTTGTGTTTCTATAGCGTCATTCTTTAATATTTAAAAGCTATAACCTCAGGCAAAAGAATGAGATAGAGAGAAGTAACGAATCGGTTAGTGAGCGGATTAAAAAGCATTAACAAAAACTTAGGAAAAATATGAAAGTAATTAAACAGTATTTGCCTATATTTCTGAGATGAGGTAATATTTACAGTATTTACTTTATTCGGACTATTGTCCTCATCTTTGTTAAAATTTGTACGACGTTTAAGAATAGATCATTCAATCTAAACTTATTTATAAATGAAACTTTGTCTGTGTGTCTGTGTGTGTGTGTCCGTTACCTATAGACTCCGAAACGGCTGAACCGATTTTCTTGAAAATTTACACAGTTGTACTATAAGCGTCTGCGAGGGTTTTTAGCTAAGACCAAGCATAGAGATGAATGCAATATGGGAACCAGTAATATGGAGTTCCAAAGAAAATCATTAGTGTCAAAATTGCAATATGTGCTCTGGTAAAAAAATACTAGAGGAGACTATTAACATCATAAAATATTACAGGAAACCATTAATATAAAAAAATTGCAGTATGAACTCTGGTAAAAAAGGGTTACTGAATATTAGGTTTATCAGCCCTAAAAATTCAGTTGTTCTTAAAGACACATGGCCCAGGGGATATAGATGTTGGTTAGTTCCTGTGACTTGACCCAAAGCGTTGTGAGTTCAATACCAGGCTACAGCAGTGGTGAACAAGTAAATTACGGTGTTAGAGGGAGATAACATGACTACCAGAACAGATTCTACGCAAGGGATGAAGATCATATACCCTAGTCATGGTAATAAAAGGTTCGGTTCTAAATTCCTAAACCTGAAAAAGGCAGGAGCCTACAACGGCTGAAATGTCGTACAAATGGTAACAAAAATGAGGATAATAGTCGGAATACTGAAAATACTGTACACCATATATATAGTTCCTGTGACTTGACCCAATGCGTTGTGAGTTCAATACCAGGCTACAGCAGTGGTGAACAAGTAAATTACGGTGTTAGAGGGAGATAACATGACTACCAGAACAGATTCTACGCAAGGGATGAAGATCATATACTCTAGTCATTGTAATAAAAGGTTCGGTTCTAAATTCCTAGACCTGAAAAAGGCAGGAGCCTACAACGGCTGAAATGTCGTACAAATGGTAACAAAAATGAGGATAATAGTCGGAATACTGAAAATAGTGTACACCATATATATAGCGTCATACAATCATGGGTGAAAGTGTTCTATGACCCTTGAGTAACTTCTCCTAATTTTTATAATTGCGCGTTCATAAAAGATTCCTGCGCGCCTTTGAAAGACTGTAAACTCAGTTAATGCAAATCGCCTGAAGACATCGAAAGGTAGAAACGATGGTCGTGAAATATTTCATTTCTAAATGAAACATATTAAGAGTTTTTACAATACAATTATATTGAACTCTTTTTAATACAACTGTGTACCAGTTTTATTTAATTATATATACTACTGGCCATAATTATTAGGTGACTGAAGTGTTATAAAAAATTATGTATTTCATACTATTTTTTAGTATTTATTCCTAAGTGAATAATTGTTAATGAAAATAGAATGGTTCTTTTGTTAATACTGCACAATAACACGTGCATCAAATGAATTTATAAATATTTAATAATTACCTATATTGCAGTTTCATCAATGAAAGAATGAAGAAAATTTAGGGTGATTCGGACGAGTTCATCTTTGCTTCCTTGACTTGTAAAATTTTGCAATGTAATAATAACAAAAGAACCATTCTATTTTCATTTGGCAATAAATGCTAAAAATACTATAACATACATCATTTCTTAAAAAAATCAAGGGTTGCCTAATAATTATGGCCAATTATATATATATATATATATATATATATATCCGCAGACAGATCTGTTTCGCTGTATCACAGCTTATCAATACGGTTAGACTCCGATTGCTTTTAACCCAGGTTTGAAACCCGACCAAAGTGGCGTCAGTTAGCGATTCTACCTCTTGGCTATGAGCTCGGTAGAAGAAGGCAGACTTTTTAGCATGTATATTATCATTATACACGCCCAATAGCCTGAATGCTTTAATTCATTATATATATATATATATATATATATATATATATGTATGTATATATGTATGTATGTATGTATATGTATGTGCGTGTGTCTGTGTGTGCGTGTGTGTGTATTTGAGCAGCAATTCTTTTATATAAGTTTTATTAAAGACAACTGACAACGTACCTCAATTCAGCATTTTAGTAAATTTTTCTTGCAGCCATACAAAAGGTTATTTTATAGCTCCTCTGAACTTAAAATGTATAAAAACTGACAAAATGTTCTGTCTATCTGAGCGCTTTTGTATATTTTAAAGATTTTAAAAAGATAACCTGGTATGTAGATTTTTATATATGTGTATCTGTAGCGTACGTTCGTTCAATTAGGACCCATTTAAACATCCACGAAATCCTATGAAAATCTGTCCGGAACATAACCTTAGAAAACGCGATGATTATAATATTTATCTAAAAAAGATGGAGAAAGATTAAAAATAATGGAAGTATTTATAATAAAAACGAGAAAGCTAGCACTAAGTAATAACAACTATGAACACGGGAAAAATCTACTGGAAAAGAAAAATTTCCCATCTCTCTACAGGGTGTCTTAGGATGAATTGTCGTTTAAATTACACAAAAATTAAGATAACATGGACATCTCAATAATGTTGGAATACAAACTATGACAAGTGACACGAACCAGTTAACATAATCCAGTTGTCAAAATCCATCTGACACTGAATATAAAAGTCTCCAAAAATAGACCACTCAAGTCCTTCGAATATAATACTTGGTTTTAATATACATGTGTTAGTATCATTTAGGTCATGAGTTCGATCCTTGGACTTGGTAGTGAGAGTACTAAATTTCAACATGAAAGAACAATAATTGATTTCACAGGATATTTCGCAATAAATCAACGAGACATTCCACATCAGCCAATCTATGGACACCTGATGATGACCAGAGGGTACTTGGTCGAAACGTTGTGTCTATTATAACATATATATCAACCAAGATGAGAACAAAAGTTCGAAATAATTCCAATATTATTGAAGATTACTAATCTCAGAAATAAATAAAAAAACTGATATTACATTTTGACAGATATTTGTACCGATTTTACACAAAAATATCTTGGAATACTAAAGATAAAATACATTCATTAAAATCGCCATTGGCTTCAACCAAGGTATGCAGACGACTCATTAACAATCTTTTCGTGAAAAGATGTCTTCTTGTGTCATCTAATTTTTGTCAACAATTGTATACTCCTGAAGTGCTGGCACGAAACGATTACTTAAAGAAAAAAAAATAAAATAAAATAAACGAGAGAAACAAAAACAAAATAGAAAATGAGCCCGTTTCTTTTCAACTCAATATATAAATATACTTGAGTGTGTGCTTGCGTGTCTCTTAAGTATATCAAGATCTGTTATTGTAGATTGCAATACACTCAGTTTTATAAATTGATTAATATTTTCCTCTGTTTTTGTTATATCCCCTTCATTGAAAATTTGCTTATCATTTGTAATGAATATATTGTTACTCGCCGAATTTTTTTTTTTGTATAAAAATAAACCCGGTAATTATGACGTCCATTTTTAACAGATAAATCTTACACCCTCATCGATCAATGTCAACAGCATTTCTTAAAAGATTCAAATAGTTAAAAATAAATAAATAAATGGATAAAACAATAATAAAAACATTCAATTTTAATGAAATCTGCCGGGTTGCTTGCTTTGCGTGATTTTGTGAAGTCGAGTTTTACAATATTAATTTTCTGAAGAAGAATAACAAAAAAACACACAAAAAAACACATTGGGTACATATCGACCATAAAGATTTTCTTAAATCTGATGCCTAAGCCAGACAAATAATCCCCACTAATCCTCCAGCGGATGTCTGAACCCTAAATTCAGTAGTTAATCCTATACTTTGTTTATAAATTGCCGGCGACTTTCTTTTCCGAACAGAAATGTCTGTAAGTGTTGTTAGTTCACTCGTTGTTTTATCTTGCAATAATGGTGAGCGGGCTTGTGTCACAGTTTCTGGGAGTGAATAAGAGGGCGTGATCGACAGTTTTTCAACAAGGTCAGCACATTCATATCTTCGGTCACGATGACTTGTGACAAGTTTATCAGCTCAATTTCGCTAACAAAACTCGAGTCAACTGACGGTATTTTTTTCAGAAATTTTCAAAAGGATCGTCAGGCTGAGATTACTTGATGCTGTTCGATATTGTCAAATCTAAATACAGTATCAAATAAATATTATCCCAAAAAATTCCCCTGGTAAAATGGCGATAATAGGGCTTCTATAAGAATACAAGTTCCGTGCTTTGAAATATGATATATTTTACTTTGGAGTTAACAGATTCTATTAACAAATTAGTTCAACGATGCCTTTCAAAGTTTTCGGGCGCGAGAAATACATTTGTCGACTTTGTCGGGCGACGAAAACGACGGTGCATTTGTCGACTTTGTCGGACTACGAAAACGACGGTGCGTTTGTCGACTTTGTCGGGCGACGAAAACGACGGTGCGTCAGTCATACACGAAGATGCCTTTGTGAAATACGATAGGCCACAACGAAGACGACTTGTGAAATATTATGGGCCACAGCGAAAACTACTTTGTCAAATTTGTTACGCCATAACGAAGAACGTCTTTATCAAATGTAATGAGCCAGAGCAAAGACGCCTTTGTATAATTTGACGAGTCACAACCTTGTAAAATGTGACGAGCCACGACAAAGACGCTTTTGTCAAAAGTGATGAGTCCCGACGAATACGCTTTTGTCAAATGTGATGGGCCACAGAGAAGACACCTTTGTTAAATGTCATGAGCCGCAATGGAGATTCTTTTTGACAAAAGAGTGATGGGCAACAAAGAAGACGCCTTTGCCAAATGTGATGGGACACGACGAAGACTTTGTCAAATGTGATGTGCGACGACAAAGACACCCTTGTAAAATGTGACGAGCCACGACAAAAACGCTTTTGTCAAGTGTGATGAGCCACGCAGGAGATGCCTTTATCAAATGTGATGGGCCACGACGAAGAAGACTGTCAAATTTAATGTGAAACGTGGAAGACGCTCTTGTGAAATGTGATGAGCCACGCCGAAGACGCTTTTGTCAATTAAGATTAACTCCGAAGAAGATGTCTTTGTCAAATGTGATGTGCCCCGAGAAAAACACTTTTGTAAAGTGTAATGAGACACAAAGAAGACGCTTTTGTCAAATGTGATGGGCAACGACGAAGAAGACTTTTTCAAATTTGATGTGCAAGGCGAAGACGTCTTTGTGAAATGCGATGAGCCACGACGTAAAGTCCCTTGTCAAATGTGATGTGCCACGATGAAGATGCTTTTGTGAAGTGTGATGAGCCCTGAACAAGACGCCTTTGTTAAATGTGATGGGCCACGACAAAGAAGACTTTGTCGAATGTGATGAGCCACGACGAAGACGCTTATGTCAAGTGTGATGTGCTACGAAGAAGACGTGTTTGTCATATGTGATGGGCCATGACGAAGAAGATTTTGTCAAATATCATGTGCAACAAACAGGGCGCCCTTGTAAAATTTGATGAGCCACAGTGAAGAAGCTTTTGTCGAATGTCATGGGCCCCAAACAAGTCGCCTTTGTCAAATGTGATGGACTACGAACAAGACTTTGTCATATGTGATGGGCCCTGAAGAAGACGCCTTTGTCAAATGTGATGGACTACGAACAAGACTTTGTCATATGTGATGGGCCCTGAAGAAGACGCCTTTGTCAAATGTGATGTGCCCCGAAGAAGACGCTTTTCCTTTTTTAATCTCCGCATTTTTATTATTATTATTATTATTGATTTATACACATTTCAGTATTAATTTCATGTTGGAAAAATGTTTTTTAAAGCTTTCTCTCTGTAGCCCTTAAATTTCATCCTTTTCTTATCTACGGTTTGGAATATTAATTGTTTAATTAACAATAATGACAAAACAACCTAAAATCATTTAATTACAATTGTGTCAAAACAAATTGTAAAAGAATACGTATACTGCTTCTTTGTTTCGAAAAATGAAATCTTTTAGAAGAACCACAAACATTTGGTTAACAAGCAAGAGAAAACCGAGGAAACACAGGGCAAATGGTATTCAATAAATTCAATTCAGAGCACACCGAAATTGCTTTTTTTTATTAATGTTTTATTTAGACAGCGGACGAACAATTTGCGTTACATAATTACTTATTTATATCGCATTGAAAACCAATATTGTTCAGTAGACATTGAAGAAATGTTTAGCTTGGCTTCCGACTTGCCTGAGATTTTTAGAAATTGTGCGTGTCGTGTTACGGAATGAGAAATAAGACAGCCGAGTTTGTTGCAGTTCCTTACGCACAATTCCACTTATCTCCCAACTACGGGTTAAATGAATGTGCGTTTTGGTGCAATGGATATCGGCTCGGAACGACAAATCGGGGAGCCGAGTTCGAATTCCAGTTGATATTCCTTGCATTTACTTACGCACAAATACCCTTGGGAAAGGTATTAATCTGTCTCTTCCGTCCAGTTATGGGTTAAAGAATAGAACAGATTGGATTCTATAGCCTTGGATGGCAACCAGTCTACCGCAGAAAGCAATGGAAACCTACTGAAGGATAATTTTCTGCCTAGTCAATCATGTCTCTTTCAAGACATGATCGCCCAAATCATGTATCACGTATGGCTCTTAAATGACGGGTTAGATAATAAGGCAGACTAAACTCTCTCGTCACGGTTTGCAATCAGTTTAGAACAACAAATCTGAATTCAAACACTTTTGCGCCCTGGGACAACTCACGAGTTGCCTTCTGGCAATGAATAGCCCCAGGAAGCGATTACAGCCAGGGTTACGGCGAAGATATCTACAGAAGGATGTTGGGTGTTGTCAATAGCAGATTCTAGCAGACTAGATGTTGAACCCTGAACAGTAACGGTGTCATACAAATAATCCTTTATAATCGACTATGAATGAGAACTAGTTATTTCGAGACTGATGGAATAACCGAAACACTTATGATGACGTATATGTGCCGCCTGGCGGAAAACGCATTTAATTAGTTGGTTTTGTTGTTTTATACATGAGTTTTAAGGGTAACTAGGCCCGGTATAATATAGCAAGGCCAGAATATATATTTTCCACATCCATATGATATGATGTGTGTCATTGTATTTACAAATGATAGACGGAGATTCTATGGAATATGTAGCGTCGCGCCCGTTAAGATTTCTTGAGGTCATTCTTAGTCAGTTAAGTGATACACGCTTTGGGCGATTATGTCTCGAAAAAGACATGACTGACTGTGCAGAATATTATCCCGCAGTCGGTTACCATTGCTTTCAGCAGTAGACTGGTTGCCAGCCAAGGCTATAGAACCCAATCTGTCCTGCTATTTAACTCATAGCTGGAGTGAGAAGAGTTAGATTATATTACATTATTATATTAAGTATAATTAGTGGGGGATCAGTTTATTATTTCATACCAACAGAAAACCGATCCCCCATTTATACCCAGTAGAAGTTTTAATTATGTTTCCAAATAATATATTCAGTCAGTCAGTTAAGTGCCATACCAGATACACGCTTAGGTGATCATGTCTTTTTAGTAGATGGGTGACAGCGGTGTGGCCTATTTGAAGTCTAGTCATGACTACTTCTTCTCTTCTTGACATTTTCTGTTAGAGCACCTTCCCTATTTACACTAATATGGACTCTTCCTAAGACTATATATAGTAGTAGTCATTAGTGGACTACAGTGTGTTAGTGTATCCCAGCGATCTAGTCCTGAGGGTAACATTGCCAAGTCTCACGTCTCGTATTATCTCGTATCCTTTTGTATTCTACGAACCGTATTGTACGACGTTCGACTAACCTCCACTGTATATATTTCTCTTCAATACATTGCGTTTTTTTTTTATCATCTCACCCCAAGCAACGCATTCCACTGCCACTATTGCGCATGGGGCTACATAGGGGAAGGTAAAGAGAAGGAGTGTTTAGACATAGGGAATGTCAGGAGGAAGATGACAGATGAGTAAGGATAGCGAGGATGAGGGTTGCGCAGATGGGAAGAGTGTTTGATAGAATGGGAGCAGGTTAGTGTGTTAGGAGGTGTCTATTGACCTTACATTTAAACACCTGGAGATTGTAGCCGTCGGGGAAGCAATCGTGTGGAAGAGAATTCCACAGTCGGGAAGTGCGAGGAAAGAAACTGTTGGAGTAGAAGTTGCGGTTGCATTTTATCGGTTTCACTGTAAAAGGGTGGGATCTAGTTGCTAATCTAGTATCTCGTTCAAATTCGTATTTAGGGGGCACCAGTGATCTAAGTTCATCGGAGCAGAAGCCGTGAAAGTATTTATAGAAGAGACACAGGGAAGCCACGTCGCGCCGGTGGGAGAGAGACTGCAGGCGGTCTGCCAAGTCGGTATCTATCACATTACAGACCCTCCTCTGAACCTTATCGAGAATTTTTACCGTAATACTCTGCGTTGTAACTAACCATGATTGAGCGGGGGTAGATAGTGGAGTGGTATCCCGTTGCCTTCTCCACGATGGTTTATTAAGACATCACCTCTAGTTAGCTGGCCGTTGACTCTTTGAGAGTTCTTCCGCCCTTTGTAGGTTTACATTTTTTTTGCCCTACAGGGATGCTAACGTCCCAATTATATATATAATATTTATTTTTAAAAAAATGTACTAATTTTTAACTTGGTATAAGTCGAAACGGATTTTAGACCACCGGACAATTTAGTATATTTCAGTAAAAGAGAAAAACAGATACGGCAGAATAAATTAATAGAAAATCTGAGCTTACCACTTGCAGATAGCATATTGAAAAAGCTGAAATTTCTGGGGTAGGCAGCGGATAACATACTTGCAGGGTCTGATCAGGTGGATGACGGAACGGGGGTTGCCAGGAGCAACAGGAGCAAACATACTAAGAGCCACAATGGATAGGGAGACATGGAGAACCATGATCGCCTACGTCCTGAAGGGGCAGGGCAGATAGAAGAAGAAGACTCTGCGTTGTGTATTTATTGGATCTAACCCCAGATCCACAACATTTTCCTATCGGAAATTTTAACTTCTATCCATTCTTTGGAGATGGGTTTAATTTTGTAGAGCGTTTTTTGTTTCTTTTTGCAGGAGTTCCACAACTCTTGCCATTTGGTAGGAATAAAGTTGTTGATTAGATGTTTGTAATCTGTGTGGGATGCTTGTAAGATTTTTCCTCTCAAAAGAACATCACCGTCTCGTGAATAAAACACGTCCTAAATATTCCGTCTCTTTACCTTTTCTTTTGCCTATTTATTTCAGCGATTAAAGCAATTCAGCACGTATTGGGTGGTTAAGTGAAAAAAACAAGAACCAACCCATCAATAATTACCATAACATCCATAGACTGTTAACCCTCTAGGGCCATTCGTATCATATTAGTGGGGGATCTGTTTATTACTTCATAACAATATAGAACTGATCCCCCACTTTATGACAAGTAGAAGCCTTAACCCTCTAGGGCCATTCGTATCATATTTGATACGGTATTTCCCTATAAGGAAACATTTGGTATTTCCCTATAAGGAAACATTTGGTATTCATTGACTGAGCAGTCAGTACTGCTTTCATTTGAAATTTATAAAATATTTCTCTTAGAAAATTTTTCAAAAAATATTTCTTTCAAGGCTTGTTTTCATTTTATTCTATTAATAAGTAGTAATTAGTGGGGGATCAGTTTATTACTTCATGACAATAGAAAACCGATCACCCACTTTATGCCCAGTGGAAGCCTTAACCCTCTAGGGCCATTCGTATCATATTTGATACAGTATTTCCCTATAAGGAAACATTTGGTGTTTCCCTATAAGGAAACATTTGGTATTCATTGACTGAGCAGTCAGTACTGCTTTCATTTGAAATTTATAAAATATTTCTCTTAAAAAATTTTTCAGGAAAATATTTCTTTCAAAGCTTGTTTTCATACTGTATCAAATATGATACGAATGGCCCTAGAGGGTTAAGGCTTCCACTGGGCATAAAGTGGGTGATCGGTTTTCTATTGTCATGAAGTAATAAACAGATCCCCCACTATATGGCCTGAGTAGCCCCTAGAGGGTTAATAATATAATATGATTAAGGCTTCTACTTGTCATAGTGGGGGATCAGATCTATATTGTTATGAAGTAATAAACAGATCCCCCACTAATATGACTACGAATGGCCCTAAGGGTTAATAATACAATATGATTAAGGCTTCTACTTGTCATAAAGTGGGGGATCAGTTCTATATTGTTATGAAGTAATAAACAGATCCCAACCTAATATGATACGAATGGCCCTAGAGGTTAATAATATAATATGATTAAGGCTTCTACTTGTCATAAAGTGGGGGATCAGATCTATGTTATTTATGAAGTAATAAACAGATCCCCACTAATATGATACAGATAGCCCTAGAGGGGTTAATAATATAATATGATTAAGGCTTCTACTTGTCATAAAGTGGGGGATCAGTTCTATATTGTTATGAAGTAATAAGCAGATCCCCATTAATATGATACGAATGGCCCTAGAGGTTAATAATATAATATGATTAAGGCTTCTACTTGTCATAAAGTAGGGGATCAGTTCTATATTGTTATGAAGTAATAAACAGTCCACTAATATGATACGAATGGCCCTAGAGGGTTAATAATATAATATGATTAAGGCTTCTACTTGTCGCAAAAAGTGGGGGATCAGTTCTATATTGTTATGAAGTAATAAACAGATCCCCCACTAATATGATACGAATGGCCCTAGAGGGTTAATAATATAATATGATTAAGGCTTCTGCTTGTCATAAAATGGGGGATCAGTTCTATATTGTTATGAAGTAATAAACAGATCCCCCACTAATATGATACGAATGGCCCTAGAGGGTTAATAATATAATATGATTAAGGCTTCTACTTGTCATAACGTGGGGGATCAGTTCTATATTGTTATGAAGTAATAAACAGATCCCCCACTAATATGATACGAATGGCCCTAGAGGGTTAATAATATAATATGATTAAGGCTTCTACTTGTTATAAAGTGGGGGATCAGTTCTATATTGTTATGAAGTAATAAACAGATCCCCCACTAATATGATACGAATGGCCCTAGAGGGTTAATAATATAATATGATTAAGGCTTCTACTTGTCATAAAGTGGGGGATCAGTTCTATATTGTTATGAAGTAATAAACAGATCCCCCACTAATATGATACGAATGGCCCTAGAGGGTTAATAATATAATATGATTAAGGCTTCTACTTGTCATAAAGTAGGGGATCAGTTCTATATTGTTATGAAGTAATAAACAGATCCCCCACTAATATGATACGAATGGCCCTAGAGGGTTAATAATATAATATGATTAAGGCTTCTACTTGTCATAAAGTGGGGGATCAGTTCTATATTGTTATGAAGTAATAAACAGATCCCCCACTAATATGATACGAATGGCCCTAGAGGGTTAATAATATAATATGATTAAGGCTTCTACTTGTCATAAAGTGGGGGATCAGTTCTATATTGTTATGAAGTAATAAACAGATCCCCCACTAATATGATACGAATGGTCCTAGAGGGTTAATAATATAATATGATTAAGGCTTCTACTTGTCATAAAGTGGGGGATCAGTTCTATATTGTTATGAAGTAATAAACAGATCCCCCACTAATATGATACGAATGGCCCTAGAGGGTTAATAATATAATATGATTAAGGCTTCTACTTGTCATAAAGTGGGGGATCAGTTCTATATTGTTATGAAGTAATAAACAGATCCCCCACTAATATGAT